>PVJS01007244.1:0-56809 GCA_004027185.1 Glis glis | reverse complement strand
CCCAGCCCTGTGACCGCTCCCAGCCCCAGGCCTGACTCCAGACCCCAGACTGCTCCAGACTCAGCCCTACGACTGCTCCCAGCCCCAGGCCTGACCCCAGACCCCAGACTGCTCCAGACCCCAGACTGCTCCAGACCCAGCCCTGTGACCACTCCCAGCCCCAGGCCTGACCTCAGACCCCAGACTGCTCCAGACCCAGCCCTGTGACCGCTCCCAGCCCCAGGCCTGACCCCAGACCCCGACTGCTCCCAGACCCAGCTCTGTGATCGCTCCCAGCCCCAGGCCTGAGTCACTGGAGGAAAAGAGTAGGGAACGAGTCCTGGAAGTCATGGTGCTCTACTTACACAACAGAACACTTTGGCTGCCATGTTCTGGTCAAACTGGCCCAAGATGATCCGCACGTCATTCCCCTGTGGACAGAAGGACAGAGATGTGAAGGTGAGTGGATGACAGACACACCCACGGGCTTGAGCCCACCAGCAGAGGACAATCCTGCGCCTGGGCCCCCGGCCAAGAGCTCTGGCTGGGCAGGGTGGGCAGGCAGGACCCCTGCCCACCAGCCTGGGGGCTCTGCCCTCTATAGGCCATCTGTCCCCGGCTCCCAAGGTCCCATCCTGCTCTCATGAGCAAGCCGGGGCAGGACTGCTCAGGATGGCAGCCAAAGCCGACAGCTCCAAGGGGCCTGGGATGCCCCCTGCTCCCCACCATAGCATGGGAAAGTCCTACAGGGTTCCCAGACATTGTCTCATCCCCCTCGCTTTACATGGGGAAACTGAGGCCAGAGGAGGGGAAAGGCCCCTCCTTGGTGGCAGAGACAAGACCCCAGCCAACCATACTCCCCCATAGTGTTCTAGATGCTTCTATCTTCTCAACAGTTGACCCCTAGGACATTCTTGGAGCCCACAAAGCTTCTCGATCCGAGGTTCAGAGGCTCTTGAACTTGTTCAAGTGTCAGCTCCACCCTCAGACAGCTCCTTTTCCCAGCTCAGCCTCGATTTCCCTGAACGATGAGGATAAGGGTGGTACCTACCTGACAGGATTGCTGGAGGACTAACAAGACAATCCTTGTGACACATTTAACACATAGTAAGCGCTAGCCAGTATTAGTATGTGATAACTGCCCCGGCCCATCTTTATTTTTAAGGAAAATCTACATTTGAAGGCTCTATAAATGGGATTACATTTATGATAGGTGTGTACGGTGCCACAGCCCCTGTAATTCATTTATTCATTCAACAAACATGTCATAAGCAGTTGATTGAGGGTTCCTCCTGGGATAGGGTAATGGGCCCTTGGTTACTTAACTGGGGACTGGGATACAGCTTGGGCCCTTCCCCATAGAGAGCAGGCCCAAGGAGGGTGTGCTGGGCAGATACCAGGAGGCCAGCCGGGCCCTGTTGAACCTGCTCCCATCCAGTGGCTTCCCGGCCTCTGCAGTGAGGCCAGCCTTCATCCAGTGGCCGGAGGCCGAGCTCTGCGGGAGGCGCCATCTTCCCGCTGTTCTCCGTCCCCTCCAGCAGGCCTTGGGCTCTTTGAGGCGTGAGAAAGGAAACATGCCTTATGATCAGTTTTTAGCATGTTTCAAAATTGGAAAGTGCTGACTGCGAGGCCACGTTACTCATCACGTACTGTAGCAAAATAAAAAGGCCTGCAGTCTAAAATCATCCTTCGTGTGCAAGCAGGAATGGAGAGAAGGGGGGAAACTGGCTCTGAAAGGACTTCACAGGCTCGTTAGCAGCGCGGTCGAAGGCAGGCGGGCTTTTGTCATCGCCACGTCTGCAATGCTATAAAAAGTTCCAAGCTGCTTCCGCTCAGTGGACAGACTCCCCGGCGCGCGCTCCAGGGTCTTTCTGCTTGTTGCTTGAAATCTTTTGTCATTTCTTGCTGCTAACAGCATCCGTCTACCCACCCACCCACCCATCCATCCCAATATTTATTGAGCATCGACTTTCTACCAAACCCTGTGTTGCTCAACATGGTACAGTAGAAGCCGGGCGTGGTGGCGCACGCTTGTAATCCCAGTACTTTGGGAGGTGGGGACTGGAGGATCTGGGTTCACGGCCAGCCTCAGCTCGCGCTCTCTCTCTCTCTCTCTCTCTCTCCCTCCCTCCCTCCCTGTTTCTCTCTCTCTCTCTCTCTACTTAGTGAGGCCCTCCGCAACTTTGTGAGACCCAGTTTCAAAAAAAGTATAAAAAATAGGGCCGGGGGTGTAGCATGGAGGTAGAACACCCCTGGGTTCAATCCTCAGTACCGCAAAAAAACAAAACAAAACAAAACAAAAAAACAACATGGTACAGTAGAAAGGGCTTATAGGATTTTGTAATCAGAGACTGGTGCTCAATGCCAGGTCCATCACTAACTAGCGGCTTGCCCTCGGTCTTCATCTCCTGGAGCCTCAGCATCTTCATGTCCTGCCTGGCCAGGTGGTGCTGAGGCATCCTAATGAAACCTGCTGGCCGGCTCCTTTGTCGCCTCTGCCTGCTCACCAGGCTCCCCCTGACCCTGTCACTCCTGCGCAGACTCCTCCACTCAGCTCCTCTTTCTTCTGTTCCTCCCATACGCTGCTGCCCTGTGTGTGCTGTGGACACAAATCTCAGTCCCCAGCCCAGACTGTTCTCCAGCTGCCCACGGGGCACCTTGGGATTCTCCCAACACCTTCGGAACATCACGTCTGTCCCAAGCTAAGCATGTTGTCTTTCCCAACAAGTCCCCTCTCTCCGGTTTTCCATCTCTGGGAAGGGTCCCACCCAGTTTCCCCTCGCCTGAGCTGGAAGCCCAGGAGTCATCTCAGATTCACTCCCCTCCATCTTCCCAACCCGTTGGTTCCGGCTGCTTGCTAGCTCTGGAATCAGCCCCATCTCTCCAGCCCTACTGCCCTGGGCTTTGTCACTGTCCTTCCTTCCTTGGTGCACAGCTGGGCCCCACCTTCAATCCTGCACAGCCACCCCAGCCTCCGCAGAGCAGGTGAGGGGTCAGGTCCGGACCCAGATCCGACTGTGTGAAATCTTCCCGTGGCTCCCCAGGCTTTCCAGAGCAGACTCTGAGCTCCTTAGTAGAACGTTCATGATTCTTGACCAGCTGACGGCTGCTCATTTCTCCACCATGTAAGAATGAACCTCTGGCAGTTTCTCTAAGTACGTCTGCCATTCATTCATTCATTCACTCATTCATTCCTATTCTGTCCCTCCTTTCTGCAAGCTCGTCCATCAGAATGCCTGTCCCTCTCCCACTCACTCTGCCTCGGGGGCTGCTGCCTACCCTCCTGCCTCAACTCAGGCTCCCCTACTCTGGGAAGCCATCTCTCCATCCCATTGGGCTCGGGAGCTATTTCCTCCTCCGTGGGCCTGGGGCACCCTACATTTCTTTCCGTAGCCACATAAGTCCACTTACTCATCTGTCTTCCCCCCAGACCAAAGGTAACATGACTCATCTCTGGATCCCCAGCTCCTAGCACGTGGTGTGATGCATGTTAGTAAATACACCTCCAGGGATGCAGTGAGGGGGTGCTGTGTGCAGCACTAAACTCCAAACCTGGCCACTCTGGTCACTTGTCAGCAGGTAGGCGTTATTGTCGCTGCACTAATGTCCTGCTAGTCCCAGCACCCTGGACCATGGGTTCACCACGCCTATTTCTCAAATGGACCAAGGGACCCACATTTTCGTGGCTGACTCTCTGACCACCTGCTGACAGATAAATAATCAGCTCTGCCACTCAAGGACCACTTAGTATCTCTGTTGCCATGACAACCCTGTTGCAAGGACCACCTGGTTCTGTGCCCCCCACAGCTGTTACATATGCATGGGGCCCAAGAAATCACTGGTTTCATTAGCCCCTTCCCAGAGAGGCCAAAGGCTTCCCCAAGACTGAGTAGGACCCAGAGCTGGGGCTCTCATGCTGGTGCCCCCGAATGACCCTCCAAGGGCCCAGGAGAAAGACCCTATACAGATTCAGGTGGCACCCGAGGCAGGAAGCTGCTCATGCCCACTCTTCTAGGATGGAGTAGGGGGGACCAAGACGCTGCTGAGACCCAGAGGGAGAAGGAGCCTGGGATCCGGGGAGAGGTAGTGGGAAAAGGGGGATGAGACAAACCAGGTCATGGGGGGGCACCTTGACCTGAGCAATATTAGGAGTTCAGGGTGAGCTGAGCCCTGTGGCACATGCCTGTGATCCTAGTACTTGGGAGGCTGAGACAGGAGCAGCAAAGGTTGGAGGCCAGCCTTAGCAACTTAGCAAAACCCTTAGAAACCTAGTGAGATCCTGTTTCAAAATAAAAAATAAAAAGGACTGGAGGTTTAGCCCCTGGGTTCAATCCCCAGAACAGAAAGAAAGAAAGAAAGAAAGAAAGAAAGAAAGAAAGAAGAAAGAGGGAGGAGAAAGAAAGAAAGAAAGAAAGAAGGAAGGAAGGAAGGAAGGAAGGAAGGAAGGAAGGAAGGAAGGAAGGAAGGGAGAAAGAGTTCAGGGTGCTTCTCAGATAGGCTTCTATGCATGTGGGGCAAGGTGTTCCAAGGTGTGGGAAGAACAGGTATACCTGGTCCTTTGTTTTGTTTTGTTACTGGAGATTGAACCCGGGGCATTCTACCTCCGAGCTATACCCCGAGCCCTAATTTTTATTCTTTATTTTGAAACAGGGTCTCACTAAGTTGCGGAGGGCCTCAATAAGTAGCTGAGGCTGGCCGTGAACCTGCGATCCTCCTGTCTCAGCCTCCCAAGTACTGGGATTACAAGCGTTTGCCACCATGCCTGGCTTACTGGTTCTTTATCCTGGAAGATTCAGCAGGTGGGGAAAGAACTGGGGGGAATATTGACAGTTTTACACATGTGTATATGTGCTCATGAAGGTTCCAGAATCCCACTTTTCAATGTTGCATAGCATAACACTTTTCCTGAAAGCCCAGAGAGTGAAAAGGGAAATGTGGGGGTGGCAGTGGCCCCTGCCTCTGCCTCCCCACCAGGGATAAGAGCTCACTCTCCCAGGCTCAACAACCCGGGCAGTTGAAGGAGCACTGGGTCGGGAGGGGAGTCAGGAGGATGTGACAGGACAGAGCTGTGATAGCAGAGAGAAGGGAACGTGGCCGAGGGAGGGCAGGGTCAGGAAAATCTTGCAAGGTCAGGCTCTTGCAAGGACTGGCTCTGCAGGGCGCTGCCTGCAGTGAAAGCAGAGGACCCGAGGGGGACAAATGACGACTTCTTCCCAGGGCCTGGGTCTAGGGTTGTAGACCAAACATGGAGACCTACGTTCATACCACTAAGAGGCCACTGCACAGGGAAGGGGCAGGACTGGAAGGAAACAGCTGCAGGGCTGGGGGCAGGGAGACAGGGAGGGATGCCCAGCCACCCAGACCTCCCGCAAATGCAGAGGACACAAGGCAGAGGGCCCAGAGTTCTCTCCAGAGAGGAGCCCACCATTGCTCGACCCCAGGCAGGTGTCCTTTCCTCCTCTCTCTTGGCCCCCTGTCTAGAAACCCTTTGTCCCCAAGATGGTTAAAGTGTCCTGAAATCTCACACACACACACACACACACACACACACACACACACATGTGAACACACACACAAACATGCGTGTATACACAAACACACAACACTCAATTCAAAGAACTAGAGTAACCCCCAGTTTTTAAGTGACCCTAACACAATAAAAATTAAGAAGGATCCTGGAGCTCTCTCCGGCTGCCGTGTGAGGGGTACATCAGTCTCACCCTGGGAGGGCACTATTATTATGCCACTTTGAGTAAACTGAGGGCCAATGAGTTAGGCACCTTTCCCAGGTGCAGTGAGTGCCTCCTCGGGGCTGGTGCGTCCACCCTGGCTGCAGTGGGGTCTGCTGATGCTCAATCTCTTCTTTGGGAAGTGCTCTTGGATAAGGGGGACTTCCTGGTCCTGGGAGACTATGCCATGCCCCACACCCTACAGACACAGCCAAGGACTGACTCCCGGGTAGAAGCACTTTCACAAGAATCTCAGGCTCTGTTTCTAAGGACTTCAACCTCAGATGTCAGATCACAAAGGTAGGAAGTGGTGACACTGGCCTCAGCCCTAGGTTGGTGTGGCCCCAAGAGCCTAAAGGCTTGACCACTCCCCCTGGCCTATGATCACCCAGCCTGGGACAGCGAGCCCCACTGGGCCTGGGCTGTTGGGGCTCACATCCCACGTGCAGCAGCCACTCATGGAGAAAAGTTGTGCAGGGTTTGAAGCAGGAGGATGTGAATGGCACATGTGACCCCAAGTGAGTCACTGAGGTCGCTGTGTGCATCCAGAAGAGCAGGAGGGCAGAGGCGAGGAAGACCAGGGGTGGTCCCTGCCACTGCATTGCAGGGTCCTGCAGGAAAGGCCAAGGCCGACGCTGCCCCTGACCCCTGGGTTCGCTGGAATCTTCTTCCCTCCAGGCACCTGTCTCAGCCCACTCTGAATCACATCCTGGTTTCTCAGGGGCCTCATCTCACAGACCCACTCCTCCCACCCTGCCGAGCTGTGGAAACTACAGGAAACCGTGCACGAGGTAGTAGGAAGGGAGAGGTGCACTAGAAGCTGGCCATGTGCGACTGGGAGGTGCCCACTTCAGGGCACAGACACTGGCCAAGACACCACACCTGCCTGTAGACCTGGAGCGAGCCCAACGGGGTTCACCTAGATGTCTCCAACGTCCTTCTGTGAACCGATTCCACACCCAAAATGAATACTCATTCTCTCTCTCTCTCTCTCTCTCTCTCTCTCTTTCTCTCTCTCTCACTGTGTACTGGGGATTGAACCCAGGGACATTCTACCTCTGAGCTACATCCCCAGCTCTTTTTATTTTTTATCTTGAAACAGGGTCATGCTAAGTTGCAGAGGCTCTCACTAAGTTGCTGAGACTGGCTTCAAACCTGTGATCCTCCTGTCTCAGCCTCCCAAGTACTGGGATTACAAGCATTTGCCACCCTGCCCGGCTGAATACTCTCTTTTATTGAGCCAAAATTAGTCTTCCTTAGATGTCTCCCCTTCCCCCAAAACTTCCCTAGGGGTCCAGAAGCAGGAAGCACATGCTCACGCTCCAGGAAGGGCGTGAAGAGAGAAGAGCCGCACCAGCCTGCTCGCAAAGCAGGGTATTTCTTTAAAGTTGGTTATTGTATCTTGAAAACACATGTATATTTAGCAGTCCAATAATAAATCTGTCTTAAGATAAAAATAATGCGTTTTCTTCTCCACATCTCTGAGCAAAACTGGCCTGCTGGGACAGTGCACCATGTTGAGTCTGTAGCTTCGTGTCCCCTCAGGGAATCTGTGTGCACCTGTTCCTGAGGTCATGGGCTCCTGGCCTGTGTGTGCAGGATGGTGGCAATTCCCATCAGAATGTTCCTGTCTGGGGAGGAGAAGGGGGACAGTTCCCACCGGGACTGTTCTGGCCAGTGGGAAGAGGGAGAGCATGATGCTCATTAGGACAGTCCCATGGAGCAAAGGTGAGAACAGTCCACCCTGAGGCCTATCTGTGTGGTCTTCCTGTGACAGAATAATGGCCTTTGCCGATGTCCACATCCTAATCCCCAGAGTCTGAGTATGTTATATGACATGACAAGGGGCCACTCACGTTGCAGGTGGAATTAAGGTCACTGATTTGAAAAAAGAGGTGATTTTCTTGGATTATCCAAGTGGGCCCAGTGTCATCAAAGGGCCCTTAAAAGTCGAAGAATTACCGACACAGAGACACAATGTGAGAACGACTCCACTGACAACTGGTGGTTGAAGACAGGGAGGGGGCGCTGGCATGGATCACAGGCAGCCTCCAGCATCAGGAGTCTCTCCCCAGAGCCTCTAGAAGGAACCAGCCCTCCGACACCTGGGTTTTGGCCCGCTGAGCCCCGTGTGGGCCTTCTGGCCTCCAGGACAGTAAGACAGACGTCTGCTGCTTGAGGCCACTCGGCGGTGTTACCGCAGCCCGGGGACCCGCTGCAATGCTCTCTCTGGCAGGTCCCAGCCCTGGACAGATCCTGCGCCCCTCCCTCTCTGCTTGGCTTCTGGGACCTTCTCTGTCATCGCTGGTCGGCTGGGTGGATTTTCTGGTCAAAGTTCTTCTCTTACTGTGCCATTTGAGTCTTAGGGATGTCCACTGATATTGGTGGAGAATTGGGTTACTACTATATTTTTTAAATCACTCAAAAAGAAAGATAGCATGCCTCTGAGCGGCAGGGGGAGGTTTTCTTCTCTTTCCTTTTTAGAGTAGAAAGTCTGGCTCCGTTTAGGGGTCCCCATGATGCCTTACTGGAGCTCAAACATTGCACAGTTATTGAAAAGGAGTCCTGGAGCTTTATGTTGAGCCTGGGTGTTTCTGCCTGGCATTTTCTTCCCTTCCCATCACCCTCCACTGATGGTCAGTATGTAAGTTACCAAGCCACCTCGTTCCTGTTTGATCACCAAGAAGGCCTAGGAGGGAGAGGTTATTTTTAATTTTTGGACGATGAGTAAACCCCTGGAATGTCCAGGGCT
The DNA here is from genome assembly GCA_004027185.1 of Glis glis. Taxonomy (NCBI): domain Eukaryota; kingdom Metazoa; phylum Chordata; class Mammalia; order Rodentia; family Gliridae; genus Glis; species Glis glis. Next base: position 48,349 of record PVJS01007244.1, on the reverse strand, counting down.
ATGGGGGAACCCTCCTGCTAGCTGAAGAGTAGGGTATCATGAAGCTGAGAGTACACCCTGGTGGTTAAGAGCTGTGTGCAGCTACACAGCTGGGCTGCAATCTCAGTCCACTCACTTATCAGCTGCGTAGCCTCAGGCAAGTCACTGCCTTCCCTGAGCTTCAATTTGTCTATGTGTACAATGGGAATAGCAGTAGCTACCCTCAGAGCAGGTGGTAGCGAACATTTTCTATAAAGGGGCATGTATTGAATACTTCAGGTTTTACAGCCTATAGACTCGCTGTTGCAATTACTCAGTTCTGCTGCTGTAGCACAGAAGTAGCCAAAACCATGTGGTAATGAATATGCTCCAATAAAACTTTATTTATAAAACCAGATGGTGGGCCAGATTTGGCCCATGGGCCACAGTTTACTGACCACTATTACTGAGTTACTGTGAGGATTAAATGAATTACTAAATCTGCGAGCACAAAGCAAATGCTAAAAAGTGTCATCCATTGGTGTTGAAGCAGAGGCATGGGGTGAGGGCAGACGAACAGGCTGTGATAAGAGGAGGAAGAGAAAGCTGGCCCACTGGAAAGAGGCCCTGAGCTTCCTCCCATTACTGCAGGCATGCAGGCTCCTCCTCCTCTCATAAATCCACCTGCAAAATAGGAGCTCTGTGGGGCCAGGGAGCCCACACAAATGGCCCACAATCTCCTAGCTTTGCTTCATGTCCCAAAGTGTGTTTTTTTATAAGGATCTTTGTTCAGCCATCAATCTTCAGCCCTGTGAGAGCCCAGCGCCCTGCATATGAGGAACCATCATACAGCCCTGCTCGGTGAATGTCCCAGTGGCTTCCTACAGAGGAGGACACTGAGACAGGGACAGGACTTGAACCCGGGCTCTACTTGGTGCAGAGCCCTCTGCTGAGTTTATATTTGGGATAACAAAAATGTTCTGGAAGCAGATAATGGCAGGGTTGCACTTAATGCCACTGAATTGAATGCTTAAAAATGGTCAAAATGACCCAGGCGTGGTGGTACATGCTTGTAATCCTAGTATTTGGTAGCTGAGACAGGAGGGTCGCAGGTTCGTTGCTAGCCTCAGCAACTTAGTGAGGCCCTCCACAACTTAGTGAGACCCTGTTTCAAAATAAAGAATAAAATAGGACTGGGGGATGTAGCTCAGAGGTAGAATGCTCCTGGGTTCAATCCCCAGCATCACAAAACAAAACAAAGAAATCCCAAATGGTAAATTTTGTTATACATAGTTTACTATAAATAAAAAGGGTAAGAATTAGAATAGTACTTCTTAGGCTTTCTGAGTCCTCAGCAAAGCAAAAACAAAATAAAAACCCCCAAAAATAAATGAAAAGAATGTAGGCAACTACTGTAAGGTAGGGGTCTGGCTCCTAAACGTGGGGCCTTGGCCTGGGTCACAGGAGGGTTCCTGGCTGGCAATGTTCTCTGACTTGGGAGGTGTCCTCCTTATGAGTCAATAAAGCATTCATTTGATCAGTGTGGTTTTGAAATTTGTGTTTTATTTTACAATAGAGACTTTTCCTTTGGAAATTCCCAGTTTTTCCACAAAAGGATTTGGCCTTCGTACACCTGTACTGAACTGCCTGACATCTCTGTTTCAGAACTAAGGGCCCATGGATGCCCAAGGTTGAAATAATATCCCCACAGATACCACCAAGCAGTGAAAATGTGAATAAGGGGCTGGGGCCACTTTCAGATAGGAGGATGAGGCAACTGAAGCGGACAGGGAGGGAAGCTGACAGCCGGGAGCTGGCCCACCAGGCCCAACCTGTGGCTTCCGCATAGATGCGTCCTGTCCAGTCTCGCAGCAACTTTAAAACCCTGCTCAGCACAGGCCTAGCATGAAGTTAAAATGTCTCAGGTCCTCATCACCCAGAGGTGCTTTGATTTCCTGAGTTTCTCTATATGAACCTTGATACCCATCTGCCAAATCAGTCTTATTAATTTCATTATTCAGTTCTTCTGTGTTCTTACTTATTTTTGCCTGGGTAATCTGTCCAAAGCTGAGACAGAGATGTGATGTCTCCCAACACTATTGTGTTCCTGCCAATTCCCCTTTGTATTTTCCAACAGGCTTTTCTTTATTTATTTCAGTGAGATGTAATTTGGAACAATAATGGTCCATGAGCTTGTTTTTCTCACGGTGAATTGTACCCTTATCTGCAGAAAATGACTCTCCTTAATCCTGTGGAGTGCTCGGATCTTGAATTCTCTTTGGTCTGATAGGAATATCAGGATTCTTGCTGCACTGTGGTTTGCTTGGTAGACCTTTGCCTAACCTTTTACCTTTAACCTTTCAGAACCACTTTTTCTGTTGTAAATAGCTTTTCAAAATGCGATCTGAAAGTCCTTGTCTTTTAATAGTGAGTTTGACCTACTTGAATTTCTGGTCAGAATCATGATATTTAGTCTGCAATTATCGGTTTTGTTTCCTGGTTTTCACGTTTGCTTTGTGTCTTTCAGTACATGGATTTGATTCTTTCTGCTTTTATCTTCAGTGTTTGAGCAGCTTCTGGTCCATTTGCCTAGTATTATATTCACCATCCATCTATTCAAAATATTCTTTAGCTTCTATTTCTCTAATTATATATTTTTTTAGTTTAAATGTTTGCAGTGCTGGGATCCAGCCCAGGGCCATGCATACACAACTAGGCAAGTTCTCTACCAGTGAGCTACACCCTCAACCCCTTCTCTAATTATGAAACTCATAAGCAAAATGGTCTCTTTTGAGTCCTTCTCCTAGTTTAGATCAGGAATTGAGCACCTTTTTAAAAAGATTTTTTATTCACCCACTTCTCAGGCTCTGTGAATGTAATTTGTATTTTAATATCTCAGTTATTATTAAGGTCTCTATTTTTGCATTGTATGTAAAGTTCTATGTACTTTTTGCACTTGTATACATTTTTATAACAGTTATTGAGACTTGGCTCTTTTTCCACAGGTTCTGTGGTCCCTGCTTGGCCATCTCTGCCCTGCCCTCGGCTATAATGCTGCCCTGGCTCTTGGTAAGCGACTCGGGATTAGCTTCAAAAAAAGCCCATGGCCGGTACATGGTGTGAGCCTCGCTCACCACAGAACATCTCCCAGTTGCTCCATCGACTCTGGGATTTAATGCTGCAGAGAAGCAAGACAGTGACCTGGTTTTGGAGCCTTTGTGGAAACTTTGTTTGTTTTTTTTTTTCCTGGCCCAGATATTTGGAAGATTTCTGCTTAAAATCTGTGTGTCAAAACATTTGCCAGAATGTGTCTACGTATCACACTCCTTTCACCACCTTTCACCAATTCTGTTGGAATGAAGAGAGAGGCCCGCTGCTCTGCATGGAGAGCCTCTATTTTTCTATAAAAAACTGTTGATTGTGTAGTTTAAATATAGTCAAATATTCATGTGATCCAATCTACTAGGCCTGTCTTTAGCCCATGTAAGTTTGTTTCCTATTTTTTTAAATAAACTTATTTGAGAATAGTTTTAGATTTATAGAAAAATTACAAAGACAGTATAGAGAATTCTCACACTCCCTCATCCAGTTTTCCCTACTATTAACTTAATCTTACATTCATATGGTACACTTAGTACAATTAATGAACCAACATACATGCAATATTATTATTTAAAGCCCAAAATTTATGCAAAACTTCCTAGTCTTTTTCTCTAATGTTGGTTTCCTGGCCTTGGATCCATCTAAGACACCATGTGATATTTAGTTGTCTTGTCTCCTTAGGCTCCTTTTGTCGCAGACAGTCCCTATTTTTGATAACCTAGACAGGGTTGAGGAGTGTTGCTCAGGTGTTTTGTAGACTGGCCTTCAACTGGAATTTGTCTGGTGTCTTTCTCTTGGCCTGACTGCGGTTGTGGGTTTGGGGGAGGGGATCACAGAGCGCCGTTTCCATCCCAACGTGTCAAGGGTGCCAGCAACATGTCTTACCGCTGTTGCTGGGATTGACCTTGATTGTCTGACTAAGGCAGTGTTTGCCAGGTTTCTCTACTGTCAAATTACTCTCATTTCCCTTTTTCTTTTCCCCTTTGGAAGGAAGTAACTTAAGCAGTGGGTACTTATGCCCCAACTCTTTGGAGCATGAGGAATCTTATAGAAGTTATTTGAAATTCTACTGCAGAGATGTATTTATTCTTTCCCATTGATTTATCAGTCACTTACATGTGTGTGGACTTATAGATATATTTATTACATACTGTGGGTTATATTCCAATACCACTTTTATTTCATTGGTCAAATGTTCTAGCTTTGTCTGTGCGAAGCTCTTTAGTTGCCTATTATAGCTGTTGACCCACCCTACAAGTCTGTGTTGCTGTCGTTGTTTTGAGCGCCTTGCTTTCTTACTTCTACGCTATAAGATGGTCCAGGATCATCTTGTATTTCCTGCCCCATAGAAGCAGCCATTTCTCCTAGTAGCCCTGGTTCTGTTAGGTAGTTAGACTAGAGATGAGCAGGGTAGGGAAAGGAATGGGACAGAGGATTGGACCAGACCTCATGAGAAGAGATAAGGAGCTGCAGCTGCTGTTGTAGAGAGTGCCTGCACCCCCAGGGTTTCACTTAGACTCCACCGGGGCAAAACAGATCAGCAGCACTTAGAGAGAGTGACCTCCCATATGCATATGCATTAGGGGGAAAGGTTTTTAGGCAGAATAAAACTTGCCACATGGAAGACTCCAGGTTGCTTTCTACTCTCAGAAGTGGACCGCTTCAGACCCTCTCTCTGGACTGTAACTACTTTGTCCCAAGCCATTTCTCACCCTGGGAAGTGGCCCTTTCTGGACTCTCTCTCCAGCATAACCTCTCTGGAATGTCATCCCCTCTCTCACGGCCTTTTTTTTATTACTGTGCCCCCACTTCCTACATAAACCTCTTACATTACCCAGGTGTGCTTTCCAATTGAATGCTTTCCTTTAAAGACACAAGAATCAAGGAAGAGAGATTACTGCCCTCTGAGGTTTATTTCTTGGAAAGAGTACCACCAGATCACAGTTGCTCTTATTGGAGAGTGGGATTAGAAGCCAGATGCTGGGTGCTAGGTGTGCTTGCTGCTACTGGGGTGCCTACTTTGTTTTTTATTTTGGTTCTGTTCCATGTGTCCTGGTTTCCCCTTAAGGATCTCCCTTCTCCAGTATCCATAACTGTTATCTTTTCTCTCACTGGCTTGAGCTCTTTGGACGTTTCCTCTAAATTTAGGGAGAGCATCTCAGGTTTGCCTTCCACACGATTGATTTTTACTTTCCTTGGCATCCGCTCTGATTGCCACTGCCCCCAACACAGACTCCTGTTCTGCCATCTGATATTTAGTTTTTCACGTGTCCTCTGTACCCTCTTCTCCAACTGATCCCCAATAGACCAGAGACTTGCTTTTCTCCTGAGCTTTCCTGAACTTACTGCCTGTTTGTTGATGTTGTTCCTGAGTATTTTATCCATGCATCCACTGCTGCCTTTATTTGTCCAGACTTGGTATTTCATGCACACACACTCAAAACAGGTGAGGTCTGGCTCCAGGTGATATGAAACAAAAGAGTATCCAACACAGACAGACACTTCTGCTTCCCGGGGCTTACGTTCTAATGGAGGGAAGCGAGTGCTAAAATAACGGGGTAAAACAAACAGCATGTCAAGTGTTGTAATGACTTGAACTGTGTGCCCCCAAAAGAAGTCCTAACCCCCAGAACCTCGGAATGTGACCTTATTTGAAATCAGGGCTGTTGAACATGTAATTAGTTAGGATGAGGCCATACTGGAATAGGGTGGGTTCTTTATTCAACACGACTGGTGTCCTAATAAAAGGACGATGTGAAGAGAAGGTGGGGGACGCCACATAAGGGAAGTGCTGGAGTCATGAAGCTCTGACCCAAGGGCTGCTGGGATCCAGAAGCTAAGAGAAAGGCATGGCAGAGCCTCAGAGCCTTCGAGAAGGCATAGTCCTGCCCATATCCGATCTCTAGAACTGAGAGAGAATACATTTCTCTATGTGTGTGTGTTGGAGGGAGTACTGGGCATAGAACCCACCCAGGGCATTCTACTTCTGAGCTACATGTAAGAAATAGAGCCTATTTTATTTTTTATTTTGAAACAGGGTCTTGCTAAGTTGCTGAGGGTCTCGCTAAGTTGCTGAGGCTGGCCTTGAACCTGCCATCCTTCTGTCTCAGTCTCCCACTGGTATTGCAGGTATTCACCACCAAGCTCAGATTATTTCTGTTGTTTTAAGCCACCTCCTTTTGTGGTGTTTTGTTCCAACAGCCCCAGGAAATGAATACAGATGTCAATCCATGAAATGGAGGAAATTAGCAGAAAGGGGCAAGTGGGATCCTTGAAGAGCAAGGATTTTGATTTTAGATGAAGTGTCAGGGAGAAGGGGGTACTGAGAAGAGTCCGAGAGGACACAAGGAGCCCCGCAGATACCAGGGAAAGCCCTGAGAATATCACGCGCAGAGAATTCTTTGCCAGCGGACAGTACATTCTGCCCCTGCCCTGCCCGCTGGGCTTGTGTAGTGTTGGAGCCCCTCTCAGGACCACAACCACCCAGGGTGGTGGGGACAGTCACCTCCATCTGCTACAAATTCCAGCCAAACACTTCCCGCCGGGTGTTGTGGGGTGGTTCTTAACCATTTTGACCTTCAAGTCCCCATCTGTGAAATGGGCTTAACAAAGTTCCCTCTGTCAGGGGGCTTTGGGGAGGACAAACTATTACTAAGACCAGGGGCGCTGCAGGGGCCCTGGCCCTCCCTGGCGCACTGGGAAGGCTCTCTTGGTGGCTATTTTCATCATTGTTAATGTCTTTCCTGCTTCCGTTGCCGTTGGTTGGTTGATGAGCAGAGCACCTAGTTCCATCCCCAATTCCATGCAGACTTTCAACTAGTACCTCTGCTCCACACACAAAGGCTCTTTATACTTGAAAGCCCTCAGAACTCTGCTGGGCCTCTGAGGCCAGGGTGCTATTTCAAGTGCCTGCCCTGGGGAGATGCCCTGTGGGTAGCAGGAGAATGCCATTGCAGCACAGGCCCCTGCCTGCACCCCAAACACCTTCCCCTGAGTCCTGCAGGCCCCACCCGGCCTGCCAGGACCCTCACACCCTACAGCCTGTTGCATGGGGTGGAGTGGAGGAAGAGCCTGGTCAGATCTGCAATTCCAAACATTTTCGCTTGACATTCAGGGCTCCTGGGAAGTGCCTGCAAACTCTGTTTCCAGCCTCAGCATCTTCCCTCGCACGCCTCCCGACACTGCAGGCTCTGTGGAATTCCTGCTGCTCCCAAGTGCACATGAGCCTGCCTGCCTGCACTCTGATCTGCATCCCTCCTGTCTGCTCCTGCAGGTGAGAATCCTGCACATCCTCCAAGGCCTGGCTGGAATATTGTCCCTTCTTCAGAGCCTCGTCTGAACCCTCTCTCCAGGTGGGATAAGTCACTTCCGGCCTTTGTTCCAGTTTCCCCTGAGAGGTGCCTGTCTTCCTCTCTGTGCTGTGAGCATCCTGAGGACCGGGCAGATCTGATGGAGTCTGTGAGCCCAGGAGAGGGCCTGGCACTCAAAAGGTGTTTGAGAGTTTGTGGAACAAATGTACAAATGGCAGCTGGAGATTTACTTACAACCCAGGAAACTTTTGGCTGACTGTCTCTGCTCCCAGAGTGACTGTCACTGTTTGGGGGTCAGTAGCTGGGCGTTCAGTCCCTACAACAATACTTGTTTGCTGTGGGCTTTGGACAGGCTAGTTCCTTGCTCCAAGCTGCTTAAAACAGAGATGATGATAACTTGTGCCCTGCTCGCCTCTTCAGCGAGGTTGAGATGAAATCCCTACAGGAGTTCTAAGGGCGACACACCTGGCAACTGGAGCCTTGGGCCAGTGCTGGACAGCGAGGGAGGGCGAAGCCCAGGGCCACCGACTCCTGGGAGCTTCCCCTCAGTCTGAGAAGCTAATGTTGAAATGACCTTGAGGCCCAGATGGAACCTGAGGCTTTTCTGAGCTTCAGGGACCCCAGGAACACTGCCACGGGCCTGTCTCTCAGGTCATGGTCAGCTGCACCTACCTTAAGCTTTTTGACGCTGGTGCAGGGGTCATTGGAGAAGCTCTCAGTGTCCGAAATCTCGATGTCCTCGCCATACAGAACCCCGGTCAGGTCGTTCCTCACCTGCCAGCAAAGAGAGAACAGAGGTAGGTGCTGGCGGCCATGGCCAGGGCTGGCACAGAGGTTCATCTGGGGACAGGTCAAGTGGACGAAGCAACTTTCTCCAATCCACTGATGATCTGAAGGGAGTGTCTACCCTGCAGTTGACACATGAACAGGAGGAGGCCAGACAGGAACGCGGCATGCTGAGGTTGCCAAGGAGGACTTGGGAGGCAAGATGAGGAGAGGCCTGGCTGGCACTTCCCTGCCACACCAGCCTGTCTCCAAGTCAGGAAGTGCAAAGATGCCTTTGAGGTGTGTGTGTGTGTGTGTGTGTGTGTGTGTGTGTGATGCTGGGGATCAAACCCAGGGCCTCCCACATGCTAGGCAAGCGTGTGCCTGTATTTGCAAAATTATTTCATTTTTGTGAAATACTCCCAGTGCCTATATTTACAAAATTATTTCACTTTTGTGAAATACTCCCAGTGCCTGTATATGTAAAATTATTTCACTTTTGTGGTAAAGAAATAGCCAGGACATTCAGAGAGACAATGCAGAACAGAGAAAAGAATAATGAGGTATGAAGCCAGCCTGTGATGTTCTAACACACAGAATGACTAATATCTGTGTGCGTGGAAAGCAGAAGGCTGCAAGCGTTAGTGTCACCAGGGCGAGCCAGTGTGTAGAGCAGCCAGGGTGGATTATACTAGGGAGTGGTGGGGATTGTGGCAAACTTGTGACCATATGCCCCTCTAAAGATAGTAGTTGTGGGTCAACTGTCATGGTAGAATATGGGCCCAGTATCAACCCCTTTATGGAGGGAGAAATCAGAAATCTAGGTTTTTACAATATAAAATCCTGCACATTTTTTAATGTTAATACTATTTTGAGTTTTTTTTAAGAAAATAACACAAAGTAAGGAACAAACCAAATAAACCCAAAGCCTGTATGGGCCTGCAGCCATAGCTGTGCACATTCTGACATGTAGCGATGGAAACTAGATTGTGTTTTAGTATGAAGAACAAGGTGGGGGTCAGGGGACCCAGCTTGCCACTGACTTGCTTGTGACCGTGGCCTTTCTGAGTGACCATCCCCCTCCCGGGGCCTCAGTTCCTTTCTTCCTAAGAGAAAGCACTTTTTATTCACCCCCATTAGGATGGCTATTATGAAAAAACAGAAAATAACAAGTGTTTGGGAGGATGTGGAGAAATTGGAACTCTTGTGGATCACTGGTGGGAGTGTACAATGGTACAGTATGCTAGAAAGCAGTATAGTAGCTTCTCAAAAAAATCAAACAGAGAATTACCATAGGGTCCGTCAAGTCCACCTCTGGATTATATACTCCAAAGAACTGAGAGCAGGGACTTGAACAGATATTTGAACACCCATGTTCATAGCAGCATTATCCACAGTAGCCAAGAGGTCGAGATAACCCAAATGTCTGTTGATGGATGGATAAGTAAACAAAGTGGTATACACACAGTGGAATATTATTCAGCCTTAAAAAAGAGTTCAATTCTATTACATGCTACAACATGGATGAACCTAGAAAAAAGGTAGGAACAAAGAGACAAATATTATATGAGTCCAGCTTTAAGAGTACTCAGAGTAGAACAATTCATAAAGGCAACAAGTAGAACAAAGGTCACCATGGGATGGGGCAGGAGGGATGGAGACTTAGGGTTTATGGGTCCTGAGTTTCAGTTTGGGATGATGAGAAAGTTCTGGAGATGGATGATTGTTGCATAACAATGTGACTGTACTTAATGCCACTGAGCTATACACTTCAAAATGGTCCATTTTATGTTATGTATATTTTACCACAACAAAAAAGTCCTTCATATTTTGACAGTCAGCAGATCCTTCTCATGCACATATCAAATGTTTTGAATAACCTGACTTTAAATGTCGCCGGCCACTGGGAAACCCCCACAAGGAAGGGGAACAAAGGAGGGATCAGTGGGAGATGCCACATTTTATTTCTTTAAAAGAAATAGGAAGCAAATGGGAGCAAGTGTGAACATTCATTAATTTCAGTCAGCGAGTCCCCGGGTGTTTATTTTATTCTGTGCTTTTCTGAATGCTTGGAATGCTTTGTGATAAATGTTTTAAAAGAAGAAAGAAACTCCCATGCTCAGGGTGAACCTGGTCCATCTGCAGTTTTTACCTCTATTTTGATGGAAGATTGGGAGCTAGTTGATTGAAGAAAAAAAAAGTTGGCTTTGCCATTAGAGTTTATTTCTAGCCGGGCGTGGTGGTGCACGCTTGTAATCCCAGTACTTGGGAGGCTGAGACAGGAGGATCCGGGTTCATGGCCAGCCTCAGCTACTTAGTGAGGCCCTCCACAACTTAGTGAGACCCTGTTTCCAAATAAAGAATAAAAATAGGGCGGGGGGTGTAGCTCGGAGGTAGAATGCCCCTGGGTTCAATCCCCAGTACTGCAAAAAAAAAAAAAAAAGAGTTTATTTCTGCTGCCTAATACTTTTTGGAAGAAGGTGACGTTCCTCCATCAGATTTAGTACTCTGAGGGTGGGGTGGGGTGACAGCACTGATTAAACACAGAGTGTGTGCACATGTGCCCCCCTCCCCCAGCAAGGCAGCTCGATGCACCAACCACTGGGCAGGCACAGTCAAGCCCTGGCCCCCCATTGCATGGCACCCGCACTTAGAGAAACCACTCAACTTCCCTGAGTCTCAGTCTCTTTGCCTGGGAAATGGGAGTTATGCAGCAAATAACTCACAGGGTAGATTCAAGGCCCAGCAGAAACGCTGAGGAGGTGGAAGGGCTTTGTAAACTCTGAAGTCATGTACGCTGCTTAAACGCTGCAAGGATCATTTCCAGGAAGCAGGCAGGAATCGAGGCTATCGGCACTCAGGTATCCGTGTGTGTGTTAGTGTGTATATGAAAGCTGTATTATAAATAGAGCAGAAGGACTATAGCAAACAAACAGCCACCCTGGAGCTTGTCTCATCCCACCCCTAATTTCACACATGAGGAAACTGAGGGGTGACTCCCAGTCCAGTGCTCTTCCTGGGCTCCCCGCTGGCTCTTCTGGACCTTGCCAGATGTGGATGGTTCTGAGGCCTAGTGGACCAGAACAGGTGCGAACAGATGGTCAGTGCAATGGGCGCTCACCGCCCATCATGTCAGCACCACGGATTCTGCCCTCAGCTCAGTATTTATTCTAATGGGCTTTTTAGGGAAAGCAAATGGAGGAAATCAGCAGTAAGTGGTGTTTTAAAATAACCAAAGCATGGGAAAGAGTTAATGTGGTTGATCTTCCTCACAGAGCAAGCCCACACCCTCACACATGGACAGAGGACCCTTCAGGACACTCGTGCAATATTTACGGAGCCAACCTGCAAACCTTGCTTTCCTTCCGGAACTGCAGGATTCTCTCGTTTGACGGAGCCAAGGTTCTAGAGCAGTCTGCAAAGTGAATTTTATGTTCCTATTCGATTCCATTACAAAAGCAAAAATACATTCTTCTGGGAAAGGAGTAGCCCTGAATTCCCAAGAAAACAAAATGCAGATACTCCTTGACTTACGAGAGGGTTACATTCCCCTAAGTCCATCCTAAGTACAAAAGAGCAGAAGTCGAAAGTGCATCGAATACACCTTGCCCGTGGGACAGCGCAGCCCTGGGCACTGTGAGCGTCTGTCGTTTCCCCGTTGTGATCGTGGGGCTGACTGGGGCCTGTGGCTCACTGCCACTGCCCAACAGCAGGAGAGTATCATACTGAGAATCACTAGAGAAGAGCTAATTCAAAGTCTCAAGTCCAGTTTCTACCGAATGTGAATTGCTTTCATATCATGCTAACATTGAAAAATCTTAAGTCAGACCATCACAAGTCAGGGTGTCTGCATTCTCCCTCACACACACACTCAAGGGCAGCCAGGGTCCCCCTGGGGCCTAAGCTGCCCACTGGGAGCAGTGAAGCAGCCACCAGGAGTGCGATTTGCTAAAGGCCCAAGACATCCTGGAGAGATGGGGAGAGCCTGCGTAGACGGCAGGGCCTGGGGCCAGAGAAGGCCGCCCATGACTTGGAAGGTAGACACCACAGACTGACGGGGTGAGGAAGGCTATGAGCAGGCACAGGAGCTGCTGGGAGGGAGGAGAGGAAGGTGGCTCCTCAAAGGCTGGTTCTTGGGGTCTCAGGGCGGCCTAAGGGAAACCGCCCACCCTCGGGGCAGTGGATCCAGGCCCTGCCGCAGGACCAGGTCCACAAGGAGCCAGCCAAAGTAATTTGATATCACAGAGAAGAGTGGGTGGGTTGGAGCCCCAGGAATGGATAACAGGAGGCCTGGAGGGCATGGCTGCGAACCCTGTCCAAGTGTGGACTGCAGCTGCGTTGTACCAGCAAGCCAGATCCCAAAGCAGCGTGTCTCAAAGCGTGGCCCCTGGATCAGTAATGCCAGCCTCCCGTGTTTTAACACGCCCCCTGGGTGCTTCGGACACACTCGGGCTGGAGACCCACTATCCAGAAGGAAGCAGGATGCATTTTAAGTAAACCATAGATATGTTATGTAAAAGGGTTTTAATGATTTGGACCCCCCCCACCACCAGTTAGACCAGAATGTATTGTAAAGCCACTGCCAACAAAGGTCAGTAGGACTAGGAAGCACACTTAAAAAGGCACCACATCTGGAGTGAAGGAGGAGACAGTCCCTCTCTGGCCTGTCCTTCTCAGACCACACCTGGAGTGCTGGGCTTGGTGCCTTTTATGAGGGATGGTGACAAAGTGACCCATGCTCAGAGGAGAGAAGTGTGGCTAAGATGGGTACAAGGACCCTTTAGGGAGGCTGTGGATGAGAGCAGATGGGGAGTGTAGGGTCACAAAGGCTGAGACCACTGACTCCTCAGGCTCCTCAGCAGCTCGAGAATCCAAGGTCCAAAGGCAAGAATGTTAACATTTGAACTCAGAGTTCAGGTCCAACATTTTGCAAGAGCCAGGGAGACTAAGCCAGTGGCTCTAGGGAAAGCGGGAGCCGGGGGACGCCCAGCTTTGGCTGAGCAGAGAGCACACCAGCAGCTCTGGGCAGCATCTGCAGGAGGAGCCCAGCGCGTCTGCACACCCCGCCCTCCCAGCTCCCACTCTGGCCAGGGGTGAGGAGGGTGACAGGGACCTGTCACTACAATGAAGCCATCACAAGGGCCTCGTTGCTCCAGCTGACTGAATGCTCAACCTGCAAGCGCCAGGCGTGGAGACACAAGGCTGATCCTTTATTCCGGCATGCAAGCTGCGAGCTGTGGGGACTGGGGGGAGGGTTGGATGAGGGAAGGGAGAGCCAAGGAGAAAGAATGAACTGCGCACAAGAATGTCCTCACTCAGCATCCCACATGACCCACTTAAAACCTAATACAGAACCTAATCCCAGCACTTGGGAGGCTGAGACAGGAGGATTGCAGGTTGGAGGCCAACCTCAGCAAGGGCTGGGGGTGTAGCTTGGAGGTAGAATGCTCCTGGGTTCAATCCCCAGCACCACAAAAATAAAAATAAATAAAATAATATAAAATGGGCGGGGGTGTAGGTCAGAGGTAAAATGCCCCTGTGTTCAATCCCTAGTACCTCAAAAAAAGGGGGGGAGAGTCAGAAAGAGAGGGAGAGGGAGAGGGAGAGGGAGAGGGAGAGGGAGAGGGAGAGGGAGGGAAAGGAGAGAGAAGCAGGATATGATGGCGACCGCGGTCAGACCCCATGGCCCAAGCCAGGAAGGTTCCGTCAAGCAAGTGAAGGTCACAGCCAGTGACTGGAGACTGTGGGGAGTATCCGCGACCCCAAGTCACTTGGCTTCTGTAGTCTCCTGGACACCTTGCCTAACTAGGCCCGTGCGCCAGCTGGGGAATCATCCAGAAAGGCAGAGATCCCAGTGAAGATGGGCAGAACCAGGACTGTGCCAAATGCACTTTACAACTCTTTGAAAAATTCTAATTAGGTTACAAGATGAACTTGAGAGCAAAGCGAATCCCCAGCCCTCCTATGGAAGCCGAGGTAACCTACTTTGTCATTCAAATGCACTTGCTATATATAGCCCCGATTGTGCAAAATGTCATCCTCTTACCTGACTAACGCGTGTAATTATAGATTTACTTCTATTCATTCATGAAATGTGTCTTCACTTGATTAAACAGTTCATTCAAGTAAAATCCATTAAAATATGGAACATGTTAAAATGTGGCTCGTTAGAGGCAGAGGGCACCGATGTAGTTAAGATGCTAATTAGGATAAACAGGCATTTGAAACACTCAAATCTTTGAATAATTCAGGTCACTTTTACTGGGCCTCCAGCTCCCCAGGAATCGCCATTAATTTAAGCTAATTAAAAAATTAGCCCGGAGAAGAGAAGACCAAGGCAGGAAATGATGGCTGACTTCAAACACTGAAGAGCTGTCATAGGGAAGAGAGGGTGCTTGGTTCTGGGAAGCCCCGTGGCAGTGGGGGAGCCAAGAGATAGATGGTTTTAGAAAAGCAGATTTTGGTTAAAAAAAAAAAAAAGAGCTCCCCATCATTAGATGTGAGCAAGCAGGAGCTGGTTGGGATGCTGGAGAGAGGCTCCCTCTCATACCACCCATGCCTGTGGTTCCAGGAGAGCGAGTGTTTAGAAACCTCACCTGTAACCGTTTGATTTCTTTTAATTTAAAGGTTGCTGAAGCAACCCTGTGCAACTCTGAGGTTTTCCAAAGATTTGGGCCATGCACTTACATTTTTGTAGAAACTTCTCCATGTAGTTGTATTTCCACCTTTCCAAACATGACGAGCCCTCATTGAGGAAGGCGTTCCTTTGGAAAAACGGAGCCACCTAGTTTCCAGATTTCTACATGTAAGTTAGCTCTTAATAACCTATAATCAGAGTTGAATGTCAGTGAAGACACTGTTTTAAAGGGCAAGTACGTAAGTGAACACGCATCAGCTCCACTGCACATGGCGAGTCCTGTGGTAGACACGCTGATTCCGCTGGCGTCTGTACGTGCACGCGACCCCTGCATGTTCACAGTGCAGAGCCAGTGCTTGAATAATGACACCCCAAAATATATCCAGGTCCTGGCCCTCAGGTCCTGTGAATGTGACAGTATTTGGAAAAGGGGTCTGTGCAGATGTCATTAACTTGAAGACTCCAGATGAGACCATCCTCGAAAAATCCCATGTTAAGTGTTCTGACAGGAGGGGACGCTCTACTCAAAACTTGGGAAGGGCAGGGCTCTGCTGGCCCCTTGATTTAGGACCTCTGGCCTCCAGAGCTGGGAGAGAACACATGTCTGTCGTTTTAACCCACCCAGTTGGTGGCGATTTGTTCTGGCAGCCACAGGAAACTAACACACCTGGGGCCTCCTGAGCCCTGGCTGCTCAAGGCTCCACACCATGCTCCTACAGAGAAGGCCAGGCTTCCTGCCAGCCTAGATTCTCACACCACGCGCTGGGGCTTCCTCAAAGGAACCCGTTTCCCTCTATTTGGTGGCACCACTTGTCTGTTCCAAAGAAATGCAAGCTTTTCTTGCTTCCCCAGTTATAACAGCAGGGAAAGAAATGGAGGATGATGAGCTGCAGTGTGGCAGAGATGGGAGGCTGGGGCAGGTCCTCTGTGGAGGGCCCAGGAGTCCAGCCCCACCGACTCAGAGCTGCTGGCGAAGAGCTGACTGTGGCTCCTGGTGGCCGTGCTCCCTCTGCCACTGGCACTTGGGCTCTGGGGTGAAAGGGCTTTGTCTGTTGTTTCCAGGATCCTGCACGGAGCCTGACATACAGCAAGCTCTCCAAACTATGTGGAGAATGAGAGGGAGGGATGGATGCATGCCCAGAGTGCGCTGCGTCCCTCCAAGCATAGATGTCTGAAGTAACCATTCTGACCCAGAGGAGTTGGTGCTGAATCTTGGGCCCATCCTGCTGGGGACGAGGCAGCTCCCCAAGGCCTGGCTGTGGGCTGTGGCCTGAAGACGCGGCCTATGGACAGCAACGGCACCAGCCAGAGCTCCAAAGCCCCAGTGAGCGGACATCTGGGCACCATAGGGGGCTGGGATCAGCTGGAGTTCCAGAGGGAACAGGGACCTGTGACCAGAGCCCTGCCTAGCACTCATCCAGCCTCATGACAGCTTCCTACTTGCTGTGGACATACAGCCATCCCACGTGGCATCTGGGAGCAGGGACCCTAATGGCAGTGACAGGTTCCCCCTGCCAGGACCCACCCAAGATGCCAGTCCCCCCACTCCCCCATATAGCAGTCCTTGAAAGGGAGGGCAGAGAGCCCACGGGCCACAGGCTTCTCATTCCTGCCCCCAGCATGTTCCTCAGTGGCACCTCCCAGGCCACACAATGCGGGGGAAGCACACCCCAGACCCAACTGCAAGGGGGAGGGAGGTGGCTGTAGAGGACCAGAGATGCTCTGGGTTTCAAATTCCTCTTCCCACTGGCCAGGCTGTCACAGTTCCAGAAATACCAAAGGATTGTCCGTGGGGATGATAGAACAAACCCCAAGAGACCCACGCCCAAATCCCAGGAGTGTGTCACTTTACCTGGCAAAGGGGCTTTGCAGATGGATTTAATGGTCTTGAGGACCACTTAATGGTCTTGGGGAGATCATCTTGGATTATCTAGGTGGCCCAATATAATCCCCAGGGTCTTTATAAGGGAAAGGGAGGTCAGAGAGTCAGAGAAGGAGAGGGGACCACAGAATAGGAATCAGATTTGTGTGATTTGCTCTGCGGCTGGCTTTGAACGTGGAGGAAGGAGCCAGGAGCCAAAGACTATGGGCAGCCTCTAGAAGCAGAAAAAGGCAAGACTCTCCCCAGAGTCTCCAGCAGGAGCCAGCCCTGCCCACACCTTGATTTTGACCCAGGGATTGAACTTCAGACTAGTACTATAAGATAAAAATGTGCTGTTTCAGACCACTGAGTTTATGATGACTTGTTAAAACAGAACAGGAAACAACTACAATAAGCTTCAGCCATGAACTCTCAGACATCCTCCGACCCCGCCTCCTGCAGGAAGCCTTCCCTCCTGCCCCATCCTCCTCAAGCCAGACTTTGCCCCACAGTCCTGAGATGATCACAGCCCCTGCTGAGAGCCTGTGAACAGTCCAGAATAACACGGCTGTTGGCAGGGCTCTCACAGCGACTCAGGCCAGTTCCATTCCTTTGGACTCAAAGCTCTCAAACTTATGGAAGTAATTCTGAAATGTCATTGAAAGTCTGAGGAAAGGAGAGCAGTAAAACTACTCATGTGCCCAGTCTACTCACTCACGAGTATAAGCTCTTGTTGGTTATTCTCCATTTGCCCTCACCCCATACCCTGCAGTGGCCTGGCCCTGCTCTGTTTCTGGAATTTGACTTTTATGAATGGCCTCACTAGAGCTGCTTTGTTCTCTGACTTCCAATTAGGCTTGGCCAATAGGAGGCCCCAGCAGGAGTCAGAGGGCCAATGAGAGTCCAGCAGGAGTCCAAGGACCAATGGGAGGCCCCAGCAGGAGTCAGAGGGCCAATGAGATCCCATCAGGGGTCCATGGGCCAATAGGAGGCCCCAGCAGGAGTCAGAGGGCCAATGGGAGCCCAACAGGAATCCAAGGACCAATAGGAGGCCTTAGCAGGAGTCAGAGGGCCAATGAGAGCCCAGCAGGGGTCCAAAGATCAATGGGAGGCCCCAGCTGGAGTCAAAGGGCCAATAGAAGGCCCCAGCAGGAGTCAGAGGCCCAATGGGAGCCCAGCAGGAATCCAAAGACCAATGGGAGGATCCAGCAGGAGTCAGAGGGCCAATGAGAACCCATCAGGGGGTCCAAAGACCAATGGGAGGTCCCAGTTGTAGTCAGAGGGTCAATGGGAGCCCAGCAGGGGTCCAAAGACCAATAGGAGAGTTAAAGGTTCAGGGTATTTCTGACCTAGCTCCTCCCTGGCTTGGTTACAGCTCCTGTCCCTTCTCCTTGTCCTCCAGGGTGCCTGTGTGGTCCTGACTCCCATCACTGCCAGTCCCCAGAGCTGTATTAGCCTTGGCTGGTTCCCTTGGTCCTGCCCCCAAATATTTCCTTCAAAGTAAAGTTCTTCCCTTTAACTCTCTGAATATGCCATCTGTTTCCTATGGAGGCCTTAATTGATACAACAGATATAAGTTTTTCATGTAGAAGTTATCAACATATAAACAATTTTGTATCCTGATTTTTTTAACCTAGCATTTTACCTTATGCCTTATTCAGTTGCACCACCACCAACCCTCTGCTCTCCTCCATCCAAGTCCTGTTCATCCTTTTGAATTCCATGGCAAACAGCCCCTCCTCCATGAGGCCCTCTGGACTCTCCAAGGAGCCTCCCTGGCCCCTCTGCAGGCCTGCACTCCCTACTCCTCCCTGTAGGCTCCCGTGCTTTCTCAGCCCTGTTGGAGTAACTGGGAAGTTCCCCAGGTCCTCTTCAGCCCTGAGAATGCACTGTGCAGGGCGCCGTGTGAGGTCTCCTCAGACCCATGATGCTCTTGGGCCACCTCAAGAGCCCTGCTCTCAGCAGCTTCCCCAAGGTCAGGAAAGACTGCCTGCCCTTCCCTTGGCCTGCAGCCCGGAGCCAGCCCCATCCTGTGGAGGTGCTGAGTGTGTGCCCTGGGAGGGAGCTGGCAGGCCAGGTGAGCGCACCACGTCCTGGGTGGACACTGCACCAAAGCGCTGAGCAGGCTGCCGGGCTGGAGAGGGTTTGCAGTTGTGCTGAGCTAGGCAGTTTTTACACGGAATCTTCCTAGGAGTAGTCCCCAGAGACTCAGGGGAACCGGTATTTACATTGCAGACTCCAAGCGGAATTTTCCAAAGGGGAACAAAATCTGGAAGCATCCACATTACGTTATGGTCATGACTTGTTAACCTGCCCATCTGCCCCTGGGCTATATCAGTAGAGGGCGTGGAGGCCCTGTCTGAGTCCCTGTAAGATCCCTGCACCATAGCCTGGCTAGATCCACGCTGGCAAAATGAATGTGTGGACCACAGGACCCCCGTTCATCTGCCTGAAGTGTGTGTCACTTGGTGCCTGGTGCCCGGCATGGTGAGGGGGAGGACTGAGGAGTATGTGTACCTCATCTGTGCTGCAGGTATCAGAGAAGAAGGATTCTTAAGCAGAATGCAAGAACACTCTGGAAAGGAAGTCAGAAAGAAAAATGGAGAAGACTGTGCATATCATGTTTACTAAGCACCCTTCGTGTGCTGAGCCCTCATACATGTTTGCTCACTCCTCTTGGCCACTGGTATAGATCCAAAGGTACAATTAGGACCAGTGAATGGGGGAGTAAAATGAGATTCAGAGAGGTTGAGTCAGCTGCCCAAAGCCACACAGTTAGGGCAGTCGTGAGCCCAGGATTTAACTTCAGGTCTATTTCTTTCTCTAGCTCCCCTATGAACCAGGGATCAGCAAACTTTTTCTGGGATGGGCCAGATAGTAAATATTTGGGGTTTTTCTGGCCTTGCAGCTTCTGTTCCAACTACTCAGCTTTGCCATTACTGACCAGCCACAGACGATGAGCAAATGAAAAGGTGTGGTTCTGTTCCAATAAAACTTTATTTACAAAGCCAGTGTCCTTGGGTCATAATTTGCAGACCCTTGATCTAGACTCATGATAAAGAGCCCATGGTTCTATTTTCCCCTCTAAGAAGGCTGTGGAAGAGAAGGAAGAGAACAGACTCTGGAGTCTGGCTGCTCCAGACTGGAACACAGCCTCTGCCCCCACCGACTGGGCCATTTCAGGTGAGCAAGCAAACTCTGAGCCCCTGTCTCATCCCTAGAAAGGGCATCACCACCACTTACCCTCGGGTGTTGGAGAGGTGAAACTAAGTGGCTGCAGTTCAGTGAGTGGCAGGGTCATCGTTAGAGACAGCGCAGCCCAGGAGAGGTGGAGAAAACACGACGAGGGCTTGGGGACAGGGAGGGAGATGGGGGTGGTGTTGCTGGTACTGAACCCCAAAAGGTGTGTCAGCTCATGAAGGCCAGTGGGAGACATTCTGCCAAATGCTGTTCTGCACCCCATGAAACCCCAAAGGGGATGGGCAGGCACCCATGGCGGGAAGGTCTTTCTAGCACCCCCAGAAGGAGCAGATGTGTGGAGCTCGGTGAGTCCCCATGGAGGGCAGTGAGGCAGCTGTTCACAGACTTGATATGGCAAATTGCGTGCTGTTCTGCTTTCCTGGAGCAGGCAGCCAAGCAGAGCCAGGGAGCCTCTGCACCCCCTGCTGCCCGCAGCCCACGGCTGCTGACTCACACTGGAGGCCTGGGCATGCTGGAGGAATCCAAAATGGCTCTCTAGTGAAACACAAGCTTCGGAAGGGGATGGGTGGAGACTGGGAGGCAGGGCACACTCGCTGCTGCTTGCACTTGAAGGTCGTAACTTTGGCAGAGCAGGAAGGATGTGGGGAAGCTTCATCAATATCGCCGAAGGCCAGGATGTGGCTCAGGATGGCAGACAATGAGTCCCTGGCAAGGGACAGAACTTGCTGCCCCGAGACTGGCAATACCATGTTGGCGGGAGAATCGCCCATCTGATCAAGAGGATGTTAAACTGAAATTTGAGAGGGAGAGGAAATGTGCCCAGGAACAACTAAAAAACCAGACATCATGAGGGCCAATATCGGGGAGGAATTTAAAGAAGGCCCCCAAACTGGAAACACTCAGGGATTCTCATATATCTGTGTACCGAGGTATAAAGTATGGGAAACAATATTAACTCTGAAACTTTGGGGAAAGATGGCAAAGCTGAGCACAGATGTCCAACTCCCACCTAAGATACCTCCTTCTGAAAGTGACAGAAAGGACGAAGGGAGTGTAAAAATAGGGGGATCTGCTCAGCATTGGAAAATAGGAAAGAGTGCCATCAATATGCCAGCAACTTTGAGGAATTTCTGGTAGGTAGGGTGCCAAAGGAACCAGATTGAAGGCTGACTCACAGCTCTCCTTCCTGAGAAAGTAGCAGGGTGCTGTGGGGAGGGCGGATGTGCTGATGGGGGACCACCTCCCCGCCTTTGATAGGCACATGACTGGTGGAGGAGAGGCTGGGCCACAGGAGGTGTGCAGAGCCCACCCCAAAACCCCCCTCACTGCACAGCCCACCAGCTTCAGAAGAGCCCTGGCCATGAGGTCCAAGAACAAGCAAAGCCTTACCAAGTCCAGTCTTCCCACCACAGGCCTGGACATCTCCCACATGCTAAAGGCAGAGAACAAGGGACGAGGCCAGGAGCAACCCTGAACATCTGGAACAGCTGTTCAACAAACTGAGAAGAAACCATAGAGAGAAGAAATGCCACAGCACCAGATGGCTCCCCAGCCCCTCAGTCTGCTTGTCCCTAGAGTGGTAATATGGGATTTCATCATCCAGTGTTCTAGATGAATATCCAAGGTAAAGAATCCAACAGTGTTTAGATAAGACAGTGAGGGACCCACGGAGAAGTTACTCATGCTATAAGAAAATACCAGGTCAGGGAAGGCCAAAAATGTACATGGAACCTACGAAAACTCTGAATCGGCAAGGAAACAGATAAGGAATACAAGCAGAGGAAGAATGTCATCTGTAAAAAATTCTGCTATAGAAAGTAAAAGTAAATTATAGTGTCTGTTTTATACTTCAAGGAGATTAATGAAAACCTGGTCTCTAAAATGTAAGAAACAGAATATAAAATAAAAGAGACTAGAATTAAGAGAAATTTGGTAGAGTTAGGATAATAATCACAGGAAGTGAATCATGATGTTGAATATGAGAATTGAAAAAGCATTAGAAGTAGTGAAGAGCAGAATTTAATTGTAGAACACTGATGGATGTTGTAGAGGATGACCTTCAGATGTTCTCTTGGATATGGAGAACAAGGACTAAGATAAAAATGACCAGAGAGAAAATAATAACATGGAAGATAAACTACAGAGGCTCACTCATGACTTATCAGTTATTTCTAAAAAAAAGATCCCAGAACAAAAGATTAATAATTAATGATATAATAGAAGAAAACTTTTGTAATCTGGAGAAAGAGAATATTCTTCAAATTAAAATGGTAATTACATTTTAGACAAAAACAAACATCAGATATGTGCTGCTTTTTTTTCTTAATTTCAAAGATAAAGAATCTGACAAACATTTGGCATGGTGGGGAGGGAATTATCTGTAAAGGAACTAAATCAGAATGCATCAGACTTCATTAAAACATTAGTGTAATGTCTAAAGAGGCTTGAGGAAGAATATTATGATCACAGAAATCTATAGATCCATACTTAAATAACTTGTCACTCATAGGAGAAGCGACAGAGTGAAATTGTGGTTTATACAAGGGCATAGTAGATATAAAACTCATGACTTTACTGAAAAACATTACTCAAAGATGTACTCATGTCACAGAGATATAAATCAAAAGACACAACTCATGAAAGATAAGTCAATAGAAATTGAAGATATATAAATATGGATTTGAATCTTAAAATCCTAGTAATTGCAAGGTAGTTTAAAATTAAATCAATATCTTAAATAACAATAGAAGAATAGCCACAATGTAAAGAGTAAAATCAAATTAAAACTCAACAGCACACAATTAGAAGTGTATGAGGGATGGAGAATAAGTAAATGTAATAAAGTCTAAAGCTCACAATGGATATTATTGCATTTCTATGTCAGTACTTAAAGAAGTAGAAGCCTGATATTTAAAAATATAGGATTTGCCTAAAGCTGTGAATAAAAACACACTTACCTGCTTAAACACACTTAATAGCAACCAAAAGAGTAAAAAAAAGTACACAAATCAAGAAATTAGAAAAAGAATGGAAAAATAAAGAAGGGAGGTATTGATAAGGAGAAAAGCAGAGCCAAATAAATTAGAAAGTAGATAAATAGAAACAGAGCTAATAAAAGTCCAAGATCGGATCCTCTGGTTAAAAAAAATAAGATAAGTGGATGCTTTACTGAGGACAACTTTTTTCTTTTCTTTTCTATATATTCTTTAGGAAGAGAAATGTCTGAAAAGTTTATCCAACTCTGGGAGGGTGAGTAATCTTTTTTTTTTTTTTTTGTACTGAGGATTGAACCTATAGGCATTCTACCTCTGAACTATACCCCTAGCCTTTTTTGTCTTTTTTTTTTTTTAAACAGGGTCTTGCTAAGTTGCTGAGGGTCTTGCTAAGGGCTGAGACTGGCCTTGAACCTGCAATCCTCCTATCTCAGCCTCACAAGTACTGGGATTACAGGTGTGTGCCAATGCACCCCACATGGGGGTAAGTAATCTTTAAAGGGAGACAAGTAGACCTCCCCTCCCTCAAGTAATCAAGGTGACTTCTTTAATGAGGATGAGCAGGTAGCTCTATTATGTTAACAAAATAAAATTACAGGTGGTGGTGGTGGCAGGGTTCTAAGAGAAAACCCTCTCTGGCCCTTGTGGATGTGGATATCTGAGAAGAAAAAACAAACAGAGGTTCTGGATCCATGGGAGGAACTTGAGGGTGCAGGAAGTGTGCCCAGGAACCTGAATCAGTGGCAGTAACCAGGCAGACCAGTGTTAACAGCAGTACCAAGGGGAAGCCGGAACAAGGGCTGCAGAAGGCAGGGGCTTCCGGCTTCGTGCTGGGAAGGCCATGCGATTGCTGCTCATTTTAGAGGAGGCTGAACCTTGCCTCACACCATGTACAAACATGAACTCAAAATGGGCCAAAGACCCAAATGTAAGAACTAAAACTATAAAACTCTTAGAAGAAAATATAGGTTTGTCTTTAGGACCTTGAATTAGTCAACGATTCTTAAAAAGATGCCCAAAGCAAAAGAAAAAAATATATAAATTTGACTCCATCGAAATTAAAATGTTTTATGCAAAAGACACTATTAAGAAAGTGAAAAGATAGCTGGGTGTCGTGTCACGTCTGTAATCCCAGTACTTGAGAGACTGAGACAGGAGGATCGCAGGTTCACAGCAACTTAGCAAGGCCTTCTGCAACTAAGTGAGACTCTGTTTCAAAATAAAAAATAAAATAGGGGTGGGGGTGTAGCCCAGTGGTAGAATGCCCCTGGGTTCTATCCCCAGTACCACAATAAATAAATAAATAAATAAATAAATAAATAAATAAATATTTCTGGTACTGGGGACTGAACCCAGAGGCATTCTACCTCCAAGCTATACCCCAGCCCGATTTTATTTCTTATTTGGAAACAGGGACTCACTAGGTTGCTGAGAGCCTCGCTAAGTTGCCCAGACTGGCTTTGAACCTGCAATCCTCCTGTCTCAGTCTCCCACATACTGAGATTACAAGTGTGCGCCACGACGCTCAGCTATAAATAAATATTTTTAAAAAGTGAAAAGAAGTCCCAGAATGGGAGAAAATATTTGCAAATCATGTACAGTTAGTCTCCCAACTTATAATGGTTTGACTTACTATTTTTTGAATTTACAATGGTGCAAAAGCAAATGATATTCAATAGAAACCAAACTTTTTTGAATTTTGATTCCCTCCCGCCCCCGCACTGGGCTAGGGATGTGCAGTGTGATATCCGCTCCTTATGTTGGGTAGCAGCAGCAAGCCCCAGCTCCCAGTCAGCCACACAGTCATGAGGGTAGAAAACCAGCACTGTACAGGACACTGCCCTACCCGTGCTCTCTGGATACAGGCATTCAGTAAATTACACGAGATGCTCAAAACCTCATTCTAAAATAGGTTTGTGCTAAATGATTTTGCCCAACTGTAGGCTAATGCAAGTGTTGTGAGCACAATGAAGGTAGATAGGCTAAGCTAGGATGTTCACGAGGTTAGATGTATTAAATGCATTCTTGTATTTTCAATTTACCTTAAGTTTATCAGGACATAACCCCATCCTAAGTCAAGGAGCATCTGTTTCTGATATGGATTGAATATCCAGGATATGTAAGGAATTCTTATAACTCAATAACAAAAATACAAACCAATTAAAAATTGGTCAAAAGATTTGAATAGGCATATTTCCAAAGAAGATTTACAAAGAGCCAATAAACACGTGAAAAGATGCTCAACATCTTTATTCTCTAGGGAAAAATGCACATCAAACCCACAATGAGACACCTCTTCACAACCAATAGGGTGGCCATAACTTTTTTCTAAATGGAAAATAACAAGTGCTGGCAAGGATGTGGAGAAATTGGAACCCTCATGCACTGCTGGTGGGAATGTAAAAATGGGGCAGCCGTTGATGCAAACCAGTTTGGCAGTTTCTACAAATGTTAAATATACAGTTACCATATAGCCCAGCAGTTCTACTCCTTAGAGAAGTATATATCCAAAAGAATTAAAAACATATGCCCACACAAAAATGTGTACACACAACTGTTCAATCACTCTAGTGTCTTCTCTCCCACTCTCTTCCAGCTGCAATGGCTTCCCTGATGTGGTTCCAATGCCACCAGAATCCCTCCCACATCAGCACCTTTGCACATCTGCTCCCTGTGTGAACTCTCTCCTCACCACCTTCAGGTAACTGCTCAGATGTCAGCTGACCTCCCAGGCTTTCCCAGACCTCACCCCACTCTGCATCAGGAATCCTGTTCCCCTTACCCTACTTCATATTTCTCCTTAGCACTTATCATCAGGCTTGTACATTGATCTGTTCATTGTTTTTTATCATCTCTCTTCCCTCCCTCCACTAGAATGAGAGCTCCCTTAGGGTAGGGACTTTGTTTCATTCACTGATGTGTCCACAGTGCATAGCATGTGACCAACATATGCTAATCACTTAATAAATGTGCTAAGCAAATGAATGCATTATAAGATGAATACAAGCCAGGTGCGATGGTGCACACCTATAATCTCATACTTGGGAGGCTGAGACAGGACGATCACAGGTTCGAGGCCAGCCTCAGAAATTTAGCCAGACCCTGTTTAAAAATAATAATAATAAAAAAAGGGCTGGGGGTGTAGCTTGGAGGTAGAATGCCCCTGAGGTCAATCCCTAGTACCAAAAAAAAAAAAAATAGAACATCACTTAACATGATAAGAATGTCTGGCAGACATACATCAAACCTTGCTAACAACATTTTCATTAAGCCAAGAATGAGACTAGAATATCCTGCATTATCACAATTTTTAGATATAACTCTAGAATGTCTAGTGAATGAGATAAGAAGAACAATGGTAACTAATATATATTGGGTGCCCATTGGGTGCTCTTCCAAGCCCTAAATGCTTTACATGTATTAGTATTTTACTATTCACAATGACTGAGGTAATATGAGTATATCCCTATTAACAGGGACACAGGAAAAGTCAATGACTTGCCCAGGATCACCCAGCTGGTAAGTAGCTGAGCTGGAAGTAGAGCCCAGGAGTGTGTGGTCCTGCTTTTAACCACAATGTAGTGTTGCTTCAATAAAGAAATGATGAAGATAAAGAGGCCATAATGCTGGAAAACAGAAAGCAAATGTATTCTTGCCTTAGAAGTTATTGTCTCCCTAGGAAACCTAAAGGAATTAAGAGAGGAAAAACTACCAGAAGTAATGAGTTCAACATGGCCAGTCAGAAGAGGTATATACACAGATCAATAGCTTTCCTACATTCTAGCAATAACTACTTTAAAAACATCACAGAAAATAGATCCCATTCCCTAAAGCAATAATGAATGCAGAATACCTGAAAATAAACTGAACAGCTAATGGAAAGGACCTACATAAAGAAAATGACAAACTTGGCTGAAGACCCATCAAGAAACTTGGAATGGAGAAATGTTCCGTGTTCACGAATATGCAGACTCTGTGTCACAAAGACATCAAGTCTGCCCCCAAGTAATTACAGAATTGTTGGAATTCAAATAGAAACACCAAAAACACTTTTGGAACCTTACAACAATTTAAATTGGTGAAAATGAAGATAATCACGAGAAAAGAAGGGAGGACTGCATATTACATTGCATTATGTTACATTATATTATAACAGAGCACTATTTAAAGCACTGAAATGTCAATTCCAGAATAGACAATTAGATCAATGGAACAAATTTTTAAAACACTCCAAAGCTATACTATCCCACACTGTGGCCACTAGCCACATGTGGTTACTTAGCACCTGGAGTGTTAGTGTCACATGTGGAAATGATAGTATTTTGGACATGTGCATTAAATAAAATGCATTACCAAAATTAATTGCACCTGTTTCTTTTTACTTTTTAAAATGTGGCCGCTACAAAATATAAAATCACATATGTGGCTTGCATTATATTTCTATCATACAGAAATGGTCTATGACATATATAAAGTGTAGTATGCTATTTTCCAAAGATAAAATTTAGCATAGGCATTTTAAGTGAATCAGGAAATTATTCTTTCAGCATAAAGAATAATTGAGTGACTATGAGGGAAGGAGAAGAAAGGGTTGATATTTCAGACCATATGCTGAAATTCCAGGTAAACTAAAAAATGAATAAAAGTACTACAAGAAAAGATAGTTGAATATTTATTAAAAAATTCTTGTGATGAGAAGAGATTGCTCAGCATAATATTAAAGGTAAAAAATGGCTTGATAAATTTGACTATCAAATATTAAGATTTTTCAATATATCAAATAACATCAGAAATAAAATAAAACCACATGAAAACATGAGAGATGGGAAAATATTCACAGCAAATGTGACAAGGGGCTGATGGCCTTACTTATAAATCAGTAAGAAAAGGAACACTCCAAGAGGGAAAAGTGCCAACAACACGAACTGCCAATTTACAAAAGGAGAAACAGAAACAAAAAGAATCTCAGTAAAAAAGAAATTCAATCTCAATAGTAATCAAAGAAATGCAAATTAAAATAGCAATTGCCAAAGATCAGAGAAGAATAATACACAATGTTGGCAAGGCGTGCTTTCATATACTGCTATGCAACTCTAAATTGGTATGATCTTTCTGGAGGACATTTTGGCACTATGTACAAAAGGTTCAAAAATGTGCATATGCTATTTCTAGGAACTTGTCCATGGAAAAATAATCAGAGATGTTCAAACAAAAATTCAAGTATGAATTGTATTATTGTTTATAATCAGTAAAAATTGGCAGCTACTCCCATGTTCTGTAATGGGGGCTTTCTTGAGTAAATGATAGCATACGCGTAGGGGAGAATTTTTCAAACGGAGATTGGATAGAGACGTTAACAGCAAACACACACCTACCTCCTGTCCTATCCCACATTCCTTGAAATGATGAAGAATTTTAAAGAAAAAAATCTCTTTAATAGTTCTGGAAAACAGTTAAGAAGGCTGCTAATGGACAGAATATTTGCAGAATTATTGGAATATTGGAAGGAAGAGAACAGTTTGCAGAGTAAATAAGACTGGAGGAAAATACAGCTCAAAACACTTCATAGAGGGTCATGGCCTGGGAGGCGACACCTCCTGGTCACCAGGGCCAGAGTCAACGAGCACTGGGTGGTCATTATGAGCCACAGTGGCGGAGAACATTCGCTGACCTGGGTAAACATTCCCCCCTGCATTGCTAAGTTCAAGAAGCCATTTCTAATAGTAAGAGCATGTTCTCGTTTATACATGTTTACTGATGAAAAATCCAAGATTGAAAACTGTGATGACATAAGTTCAGATGTTAACGACGAACTGTCACTGGGTAGCTGCTATGGTTTAGATGTGGTTTGTCCCCCAGAGATTCACGAGTTGGAGGCTTAGTCCCCAGTGTGGCAATGTTGGGAGGTGGTGTGGACCCTGTAAGAGGCGGGGCCTTGGGGGAAGTAATTAGGTCACTGAAGGCACTGCCCTAGGAAGGAACTGAGGGAGCTCTCATAGGATCCTGGTTAGTTCTCAAGAGAGGGATGACTTGTCCTGTGATCACTCCCTCTTGCACACATTCCCACCATTGTGATGCCATCTACAAGGAGGTCTTTACCAGACCCAAGCCACACTACCACCAGGGACTTCAACCTCCAGGACTGTGAGCTAAACAAACCTCTTTTTTTAAATAAAGTACCCAGCCTCAGGCATTTTGCAATAGCAGCAGAAAACAGACTAATACGTTAGGTTACAGCTGATCTTTATTTTTCCTTTTGTTTCTTTTGTGTTTTCCAAGCTTTCTGCCCTGAGTTACATATTGATATTATAGTTAGAAAAGAATAATTAATATTGTAAGATAAAAAAGCCAAAAGTAACAAGGGAATGTGACATTTTTATGTATGAAAGTAATCACAATCTTAAATTTTTTTTTCTTTTGAATTACTGCAGTAGCCTCGTGGCTGGTTTCTACCCTTTGGTCTGCTTGTCCCAATCTGCCCTCAAGACTGACACCATCTCACCCCCTATTTAAAATCCTCTCCTGGTTTCTTACTGCCGGCAGGCAAAGTTCCAACTTAGAGACGTCAGCGCCCTTGCCATCTCTGCGTCCTCCCAGCGCATTCTCCACTTCTCAGCCTGTGCAGACTATTCATGGTCTCCTGAAGGTTCTATGCACCTCCCCACTCCACTCCTGTGTTCATGTGGCTCTGGTGCTCCCAAGCCTGGCAGATGGGCCCTGGGGGAGAACTTGCAGCCAGAATGTACCAGAATAGCTCTGGAGAACCTATCCACTACAAGATGTGCTACCTTGTCAGCCAAGAGGCCCAACCAAAATATGACATCCTGTGCAGAGCTGTAGGAGCCAGTGCAGAGGGCTTGCTGCGCTCTGAGATACGGGAGCTGGGAAAATAATAAAAATTAAACGCAGAATCCCATGGCATCAACTCCAGGGTCTGTGAGCAGGTGCCTTGAGAGATGGATAGGTCGGCCTGTACAGCCACCTCCTGGCTTCTGGGTTGGGGTGCATGTCTGGGGGATACTGGCCTCCCTGATCCACAAGGGCAGGCACAAACGGGGTTCACATATGCACCTTGCACCTCTTGGCTGTCAGACCCTAGAAGAGTCACACAACCATCCCTCAGTGGGTCCTCATTAAAACAGAGATGGCACTGTGTTGGCTGACTGGATGTATCACCAGCACATAGTAGGTACTCAAAATGGCAGTAGGTGACATGACGATGATGCTTCCCTACCTGCAAAGGTCCTGATGCAGCAGCGACTCTGCAGGGTAGGAGTCGTTTCTGGGACCAGGCCCAGGCTGCAGGAGGTGCCAGGGAGTATCCTGTGAGGGCTTTGAGGTCCCTGTGGATGGCCAGTTTCCCCTAGAGAGTGTCTCAAAGAAGGTACACTCCCTCCCTTCCTCACCCCTGCGTTCCAGGATCCCTGCAGCCTGGGCCCAGGACATAGTCACCTCCCGAGCTGATGCTGACCCTCACAGCCACCCCAGAGCAGAGACCGGACAGCTCCTTTCTGAAAAGGATGGTGTGGGGCGGGGGAGGGATTTGCTGAAATGTTAGGGAGGGCCATCTACCAGGCCCCACAATCTTCCCTCTACTCTCCCTCTTCCAGAGTGGAGCGGGGAGGAGCACTGTGTCTTCTGTCCCAAGGGCAGGGGCTCTGAGGCTGATCAGGGCATCCAGCCTGCAGGTCTGCCTTCTCCTAGCAGGCTTCACCATGCAGCAGTCCTGGACAAAGAACCCCAGATGTGCACATACTGGCCCCAAGATGATGGGGCACAGGACACTGGAGGCCCCATAGGTGATAGTTCTCCCCAACTGAGGTCTTCCCACTCTGCGGAAATGGGTAGGGCAGAGATCCTGAAGGAGGCTCCACTTCCTGAAGTCTCCCCTGCTCTAGATCTGGGCTCCCGAAAAGCCTGATGCTGGTCCCGCCCATCCCTCTCCCACCCTTGTGAGTTAAAAGAACAGGTGGCCAAGAGGCCTTCGTTCATCCCAGTGGTCCCCAAACCTCAATCGCTCCTGCACCCCGGGGCCATTTCACGTTGTCTGTACACCACCAGTGTGACCACTAACTTGGCTGCTTTTTTGCTTTTTTGATGGAATTTCTACTCTAAGCAATGGCATCCATGAAGTACAGCAAATGAGCTGGGAATAAATTACCTTTTTAGTATATAAAACATAAGCATAGCACTGTTAAAATTGTAAAAATCACGTCACATATTCAGACCACATTCTGGGAAATATTGGACCTACCTCCTCCCAAATGCCAAAAAGCTGCTACAAACAGCCACTTGGTGTGGGTGGGGCAGACAAGGGGCTGCTCCTGCCGGCCCGCTCCCTCCTGGAGCCGGAGGGAGAGCACAGGAGGACAGCGTGCGCCCGGGCTGCGGCCGAGTCACCGAAAAGCATCAGCAAGTTCTTCAGACAAGGGGGGGGGGCACTAGTGCCATTAGGACTAAATCTGATCCATCTGGAGTCCCCTCCCGTCTCCTAATGATAGAAGATCTGCAGATGCACTGGCGGCCCAGGTGAGCCGGTGGAGAAAGCCAGGGACAGAGGTCAGGGCTGAGCCCCCCTCTGGAGCTCAGATACAGCGGCTGAGGCACAGAGGTCTCGCCTCCAGGCTGCCCATCTTCCAGCCCAGTGTATCTCAAACTCCAGCATGTATCAGGTCAGAATGCTGGGCCCACTCCAGTGTCTGCCTCAGTGGGTCCGGTGTGGAGCCCATGTGACCCTGCTGGTGCTGCTGGTCCAGGGACCACACTATGAGAAGCCCCGTTCCAGAGGATGGGATTATGCGCTCCTGAAGACAAAGGATTTGGAATTGTTGTCCACTCAGAAGGAAACTCCAGGAAAAAGCACTCAGCTAGAACCACAGTGTGTATATCCCCAACGCCCCACACCATCGCCTGGCAGCAACCACAGGACAAATTCCTGGTTCTGGTGGCTGGCCCAGAACTTTCCACTGAGACCTCTAGGAGAATCCCCATCAGCAACCAATGTCACATCTGAAAAAGACATCCGCTTAAGAAATGACAGCCTGCCTGAGGCTGAGTTCTGGGGGAGCCTGACTATTAGAATGGCCATGTCCAGCAGGCTTTGCAGCTCCCCCTTCTTCCCTGTAGCCCCAGTGATGGGCAGGGGATGGGCAGGATGGGGGGGGGTCTGCACGAGCACAGATGGTGAGGCTGGGATGTCTCTGCACCTCCCACCTCATGTCACCATCCCAGTGCAGAGCGACACAGGACAGCAGAGAGGAAAGAACTGCATTTGCCCCCGGGAACCTGACCTAATGGGTAGAGAAATCTTTTACTGAAATCCTCAATGAACACACACCGACCAGACAGCACACAGGACGGGGGGACACAGCAGTCAGTGGTGGCAACAGGGGAGAAAGGAGGAAGCAGGGTGTCTTATGTTGCATCGTGCTAAGCACAGGTACAGAGAGAAGCCCAAGGGAAGGGAGCACAGAGGTCGCACACGCCTGATCCCACTGGGGAGGGAGGTGCAGCCGGGTCGGGGAGGATGCTCCTGCCCAGAGGGGAGCCGGCGTGGAGGTGTGGCTGGACCAAAGGGCAGAGAGGGAGGTGAGTGGAGGTGAGACAGAAGGAGGCCCCCGGGGACCGCGAAGGTCTTCTCAAGCCACACCAAGGGCTGATTCCTGCTCAGAGGGGCAGGAAAGAATTGTTGAATCTAACAAGGACAGCCCCCAGCTTCATCGCATCATGGGGTCTCCCTGCCCTCTGCTTTAGGGGTGTCTCTCCCAGGCTGCTCCAGAAGACCACGCAATAACTTTAGAGTAGTTCACCAGAGACCCCTATGGTGGGGCAGATGGCACTCTGGCAAGTGGGGAAGGTTCCAAAGGGCCAAGCGGGGCCCTGGAGGGCCTGACAGGACAGGTCTTTGAAGAGGAGGCTCTGCAGATGGCGACCTTTTGGTCATGGGCAGATCAAGGGACTCGGTGGCTTCTGTTACTCAAGGGAGGTCCAGTGTAAGGAAAGGTCAGTCCCAGAAGCTTCGAGATCATCAGGGACCAGCGACTAGGCAGGGAGTCTTAGAGCCTGTTTAGAGGAACAGGAGTGGTGCTTGTGTCAGGCACAGAAACCCAGCCACACAGGGGGCTCCTGAGTGGAGCCAGTGCAGGTTGAGGAACCAGATACTAGATGATGATAAAAATAACCGCTCCCCCTCGCTCAGTGCTTTTGAGCCAGGCTATTTTCTTAGCACTTTATGTGTCCTAATACATTTAATCCTCACCACAAGCCTGAGAGATAGGTACCATGATCATCCCCATACACCAAAAAGTAAGATGCAAAATAAGCTTCTGAAAAGACGCTCCACATCTTATGTCATCAGGGAAATGCAAATTAAAATAAGCTTATAAAAAATGCTCCACATCCTATGTCATTAGGGACATGCAAATTAAAATGACACCAAGGTGCCACTGCACACCTATTAGAATGGACAAATTCAGAATATCGACAGCACCGAATGCTGGTGAGGAGGCAGAGCCACAGGAATTCTTCACGCATCGCTGGTGGGAGTGTAAAATGACACAGCCACTTTGGAAGACAGTGTGTCAGTTTCTTACAAAACTAAGCATACTCTTGCCATATGATCCGGCAATCAAGCGCCTTGGTGTTTACCCAAAGGAGCTGAAAACGTATGTCGACACACAAACCTGCTGCACAGGCATGTTATGGCAGCTTCATTCATAGCTGCTGAAACTTGGAAGCCACCACGATGTCCTTCAGCACGTAATTGGATGAATAAATTGTGGTATATCCAGACAATGAAATATTATTCAGCGCTAAGAAACAAATGAGCTATTGAGCCAAGAAAAGACATGGAGGAGTTAAGTGCACACTAAGTAAATTCTATATGATTCCAACTATAAGACATGGAAAAGGCATTTTACTGTAAAATGACAGGATTTTTAGGGCAGTGAAAATACTCTGATCCTGTAATTGTGGATACGTATCATCACACATCTGTCCAAACTCACAGGACATACAACACTAAGAATAAACCCCAATGTGCTCTGCGGACTCTGGGTGCTTCTGATGTGTCAGCGAGGGTTCATCAGCTGTAACAAATGTCCCGTGTGACCAGGGGTGTGGATAACGGCAGAGGCTGTGCATGTGTGGGGGTGGGGGTATACAGGACGGCTCTACCTTCTTCTTAATTTTTCTGTGAACCTAAAACTGCTCTGAAAATAGTCTTTTAAAAATCCAGAGCAAAAGTGAGATACGAAGAGGCTAAGTAATTCTCACGACCATATCCCGGGGGTGGGAGGATCAGGGTCAATGATCAGACCTCCCTAAACCCTCATTCTAGAATCAAACATTCTTTTAACTAGAGGTGTCTTACAGGTCAATGGACCCAACTGCTTTATTTTACAGAAGGAAAAACTGAGACTTAAAGCGAGCAAGTGATTTGTCTCAAGTCCCTTTGCAGGTTAGTTGTGTCACAGAATTGAGAACCAAGTGAATTACTTGGCGAGGATGTTAATAGTCATAGACCTGGAACTGGGGGAGAGGCTCCAACCCCCTCTTGTCGTCTGCTGGTCCTCCCAGGCTTCCATCTCCATCCCAGCACATCTTGGGCCTGCAGAGCCCCTGTGTACATCACTCAGCAGTCTGGCCCTTCATTTCCTTGACCCTAATCCCAGGGACGTGCACCTCCACTCACTTTGGCTACTGGGACCAGCCAGGGCCTGGCACCTTGGTCCTTACATCCTTCCTCCATCTCCCACCATCCTGGCTCTCCAGACTCATTCCTAGACCCTCAGTCTTCACAGAGCCTTCTAGAGCTCCGCTCCCTCCAGGCCTTCAGCTACTGGCCTGCTCAGCCCTTCTTTTCCAGCCACAGACCACCCTCTCGCAGTACCCTTAACTCTCCATCAGCCCTCACCTTTGTCTGTCACCTGGCAGAGTGCTGGAGCGAGGCCTCTCTCCACCTCCTCCATCCTGCCCCACAGTGCCAGGCCTGCTGAGGGCCACGGAGACCACGGCTGCTCCCACCACAAGAGGGGTCGTTTCCCACCCGAACTCCTGACTCATCTGATTACAGAGGGCAGTCCTTCTCAACACATGCTGAGATCACCCCAGAGCTCAGACAGGCTCTCACTGGGGCCATCGAATGTCTCTGTTCTCGGGGGCAGCCTGGTCATTAGGAATTGCAAAGTTCCCATATGATTCTAAAAGGTGCCCTATCCATACAGGGGAGTCCTCCTCAGTACTACAGAGATGCAAACTGCTGACACATGCCACAGCAAGGCTGAACCTCCAAAACATTGCACTAAGTGAAGGAAGCCAGGCACCAAAGACTACATATTATATAATCCCGCTTATATGAAATTTCCAGACAAGGCAAAACTATTGAGAAAGCACATGAACCTGGGGCTGAAGGTGGAACTGACTGCAAACGGGAACAGGGAGCCTAGGAGTGCTGGGAGTATTTCAGAACTGGATTATGTTGACGGCTGCACAACTGTGTAAATTTATTAAAAATAAATGAACTGTACACTAACAATGTATGAACTGTCTGGTATGTAAATAATACCTCAATCAATTGGTTAAAAGTGAGAAAAAAAGGAAAAGGGAAAAATCCAACTTACAGAATTTAAATTTTATTTTGGATTTTTTAAAAAAAAGAAAACAGAACCAAAATTCCCACAGGGGGTTCCAATGAGCAATCAGGGTGGAGAACCCACCATGTGCATTCATCTCTGTCCCCCACAGCACAGGGTCTAGGGCGCAGCCAGGTGAAGCGAATGGTCTGAGGTCACACAGACATCCCTTGGCCACACTGAGCCTAGCGATCAGCTCATCTGATCTGGGTCTAGAGCAGCCACTAGCCCGTCAGGCACTAGCCTGGGATCTCAGGGCCTGGGGCTCAGAGGAGCAGCTGGTCCCAAAGCTGGGAAGACCCTCAGCCCTCCACCCCTTCCATAGTCCCAATGCCACAGTGAAAAGCTCTCTGGGACTAAGTGGCCCCCTCCCCACCCCTCCAACGTCAGGATTGCTTTCAATTGACATTCCTTGCAGGGCACCATCCGGAACAGAAGTGCTCGACACTGTTGATCAACCAGTTTCATAAAAGGAATCCAGTTTCCCTTGCACTCATGAAAAGCTGTTAGCCCCTGGCGAAGTTCCAGGGGCTGCACTCCAGCGATGCAGCCCAGACGTGGGGCGAGGGATGCCAAGGCCCTTGGGCACAGAGAGGAGTCAGCTGGGCTGAGGGATTTAAATCAAGAGGGGCCCTTGCCAGCAATGCCACCGAGCAACCTCCTGTCCTGGGAAAAGAGGCTTCCCACCGAGATGACCTGAAAGTCCTCGGAGAGGCCTGACACAGCTCTGAGGGGACGGAGATGTCTACCAAAGTGTCAGGGCCTGTTCTCAGGGAGGACACGCAGTAGGGAAAACTGACCGACATTCCAGAGGCTCAGGCATCCAGTGCCGCTGGGCTCTTTACCAGCATGTGCCTGCGCAAGAGGCCATCCACCCTCTGCCTGCCTCAGTGCCCTGATCTACAAAATGGAAACCATCACCCCTCCATACAGGGCGGCTGGGAATCTATGAAGCACGCGACCAAAGTCAGCGTTTATCCTCTGTAGACCAAGCCTGCTGAGAATCTCCAGCCTCTGAGGCTACATCCCAGGAGCTCCCAAGGGACTCCAGGAAGTCTATGGATGGACACAAAGAGAGATGGGAAGTCTGAAGTGGGCATCAGAATCCTGGCAGTCAGTCCTGACTTTTCTATGAGCAATCTATTGTGACTGTAGAGTTGCTTCAAAGCCCTGAATTTTGTCCCTTCCCCTCTCTGGGCCTGGGTTTGCCCTTGTAGACAGTGAGGAGGTTGGCGGAGGTATCCCTAAGGACCCTCTCAGCTCAGCAAGGCATGGTGGCACATGCCTGTAATCCCAGTTCTTGGGAGGCAGAGACAGGAGGATTTCAAGCTCAAGGTCAGCCTCAGCAATTTAGCAAGGCCCTCAGCAACTTAGTGAGACTCTGTTTCAAAATAAAAATAAAATAAGGCTGGGGGTGTAGTTCAGAGGTAAAACGACCTTGGGTTCAATCCCCAGTACCACAAAAAACAAAATAAACAAACAACAACAACAACAAAAACCAGAAAGAAGCAAGTCCCATCAAGTCACTGCAGGGTCTAGTGTTAATGGCAGGCCTGGCAGGGATTGGCCCTCCCCACTCTCCACCAATCAATGTGTGTCACACTCATTTTAGAACAGCATTGCTGCTCCACAGAGGGCTGACTGCCAGCAAAAGCCTCTTCAGTGTGTGGCAGTGGATGGTTCCCACTACAGGTAAGTTGCTTTGGGCCTCTCCCTGGGGATGAGAAGCAGAGAGGTGGAAGAGGGTGCTTTGCCTGGGACTAGCCTGCCTTGTTTGGATCGCCATCGACATTTGAGGACAAACACCTGCACTTTCCGAACACCTCCAGAAACATCTCATTCCATGCACGAACTTTACAGTTTACAACGCTCTTTCAAATCCATTTCTCATTAGATTTCTGCAAAAACCCTGCAGGGAAGCGTGGAAAGGGTGATTGTCCCTATTTGACTTCTAGGGGAGGACACTGCAGCCCAGAGATCTGAGGCGACTTCTCCAAGGCCTCACAGCCGCGGCACTGGGTGTCTCTCCTCTGCATGGAGACTTAGGGGCGACAGTTGCAGAAAGGTAAGTGCCCAGCTGGAACGGAGACCAGAACTGGTGACCCCCAGCTCTGCTCTGCCTTACCAGGTTACCCCACCTGGCCTTTCGCCTTCCTGGGCTGACGGGAGGGCATGTGTGTCCTCTCCCACATCTCCCACTGAGGTTCGCCTGGACCTGATTCATGCATGGAAATTCCCCACAAGGTCAAGAGATTGCTTCTCCTGGGCTGCTGAGTATGCCTAGGGTGTCCTAGCTTGGGGGAGCCCCAAGTGTCAAGAGTGGGAAGAGAAAAGAAAGTAGGAGATAGAAAACAGATAGGCCAGGTGTGGTGACACACACCTGTATTGCCAGTACTTGGGAGGCTGAGACAGGAGAATCGCAGGTTTGAGATTAACCTCAGCAAGTTAGAGAGACTCAGCAACCAAGTGAGACCCTGTTTCAAAACAAAAAATAAAAAAGGGGCTGGAGTGTAGCTCAGAGTTAGAATGCTCCTGGGTTCAATCTCCAGTATCAGCTGGGCGTGGTGGCGCAAGCTTGTAATCCCAGTACTTGGGAGGTTGAGACTGGAGGATCCGGGTTCGCGGCCAGCCTCAGCTACTTAGTGAGGCCCTCCGCAACTTAGTGAGACCCTGTTTCAAAATAAAGAATAAAAAATAGGGCTGGGGGTGTAGCTCAGAGGTAGAATGCCCCTGGGTTCAATCCCCAGTACCGCAAAAAAAAAAAAAAAAAAATCTCCAGTATCAAAAAAGGGGAAAAAAAAAAAGAAGCAAGCAAGCAAGCGACTAGGATGAAAGGACCAGAGACCTCTTTGCACTCATATGGGGGAGGTACTTTTTAAGCTTTTGGTACCATCTGCCATTAGTAAAGATGCGTGGAAATGGGAATGTCCAAGGGCCACTGTGGGACAAGAAAGTGAAACGGCCCTGTCGGAGGTCTCTTCCTCTCAAATTTTTAAATGCCCCAGTAATTCTACTTCTAGAAATCTATTGCCAAGATGCACACCTAGTGTGAAGGTCTTGGTTGTATTACCAAAAAGCTGTAAACATCCCTAGGAGTCTGGCTTAATAACTTATGATACATCCATTGACTGAACACCATGCCCCAGTGAAACCCAAGGGCAAACAAGGTCCCCAGGTCTGCTGCAAAGCAAATAAAAAAGCAAAATATATATGGTATGAAGTCATTTGGATTTAAAGAAATATACTGAAAAAGTTCTAGGCAGATGAATACCAAACTGAAAATGGGGGGAAGATAGAAGGATTAAGACAAAGGAACATTTTGTTACCTTTTAAATTCCGGCATTATTTTGCAAAACAAAACACAGCACCATATTCATGTATGTTTGTAAGACATTATTAAAAACAAATGAAAAACTCAAAAAGCCAACCAATCCCAGATGAACTGGGAATCTTGGTTCGGAGTCATCTCTGTCCCCAAGCTTTCCTCACAGAACAAAACCTTATGGGTGTCATGCAAGATTTTGGATGGTCACTACATTATCAGTAACCTGGACAAGCCCACCAGCACTGTGGGAGTAAAAGGCGGAGGTCTCCACCGCTCCTACGAGCTTGTGCCTCGCCTGCCAGCTCTATCCAGCAGAGAAACACCCCATGCCTCGGCCCAGCCCGCGCACCTCAGAGAAGCGCTGCACGTCCTGCGTGAGCGTGCCCACGCGCTTCCAGTGGTAGTGTTTGAGCAGCTTCAGGATGGCCGGGTTCACCGCGTTGTCAGATGGCACCGTCCGGAAGAAATAAGGGTATTTCTTTTTATCAGCTAGAACAGGCGTGGTTGCGGCAAAGGAAAGCTGGAAAACATGAAGAGACAAGACTGGTCACGGGGGCCTTCTAGGCCTAGAAGATCTTCTAGGTCTTCTACTGTGCACCTTTACCCCAACTACGTGACGATCAGTAAATCTAGGTATAGCAGCTGCAAGCCCAGCATCTTTCCTAATGGCCTTGAGACCTGTAGTTCTGTCTTGGGACACAAACACAGGGGGCAAGATATTTTTAAGACTTTTTATCGTTAAAAGTAAAATTTAACAATAAATACTTCGAAATGGAAGAGAAGGTTAAAAATACAAAATTAGGAGAATGAAGGGAAACAATT
The DNA here is from genome assembly GCA_004027185.1 of Glis glis. Classification (NCBI taxonomy): domain Eukaryota; kingdom Metazoa; phylum Chordata; class Mammalia; order Rodentia; family Gliridae; genus Glis; species Glis glis. The sequence continues at coordinate 8,743 of PVJS01007244.1, read as the reverse complement.
AACCAGTGATCTGGTTGTCCCCCAAAGAACCGCCATTAATGTGTGATCTGTTTCCTGCTGGTCCTTTCTGTATGCACAGTGATCTGACTTTTTACATAAGTGTCTTGAGATTATTCTACATACATCATTGAACTGGCTCCCCCCACCTTAACATTATCCTTATGAGCATTTAACCAACCTGTCAAAGACTCCCTGTAAACATTTTAATAGCTGCATAATATTCCAGCACATTAACATACCACAATTTATTGAATCATGTCTCATGTGGGGGCATTTGGATTGTTTCTAATTTGTCATATTTATTGTCATACTATTCTACAGGCATCTTTGTGTATAGCATTTCCCCCTATATTTCAGGAATTACTTCTGTAGGACAGAGTCTTATTGTCATACTATTCTACAGGCATCTTTGTGTACAGCATTTCCCCCCTATATTTCAGGAATTACTTCCGTAGGACAGAGTCTGTGATGTAAAATTTCCCAGGGAAAGATGAGATATTAGTCTTTAAAGACTCAAGTTATACTTATTTCCAAAAAGGCTTTTTATCGATTTACATATCTGCTAGTCAGGTATAATTAGAGAGCCAATATCACCACACTCTTGTCAACAGGGAATAGAACATTTTCTTTCCAATTTTATAATGAATTATCACTAAAAAAAAAAACCTGAATCACATTGCACTCATGGTTACACATAATGTTGAACCTTTTTCCATGTGGTTGTTAGCAAGAAGCATGTCCTATTTTAGGAATTGCTTTACCATGCCCTTTGGTTTTTTTTTTTTTGAGTGGTATTCTAATGCTTTTCTAATTGAATTGAAATAAGACTTTTATATGTATATCATTCAAACTCGGGCTCTCATAGTTGCTGCAAAGATCTCTGTTTACTTGCCTTTGCATTTTGTGTGTGCATATTTTAATTCACACTCAGTAGTCAAATCTGTCCATCTTTCCCTTTATTATTTCTTCTCTTTCTTTTAAGTGCCAGTAAGTTGGTAGATTGGATTTTAATTATCTGCCCAGCTTAAATGTCACCACTTCCTTAACATTTCCTCTGATCTCTGCTCTCCTTTCCTTGAGCTTCATCCACAGAAGGTCGTTATCAACCTGTTTGATCTTTGCAGTGTGAGGGTGAAAAGATGGCATCTTGCTGCGGTTCTAATTTAAATTTATCTTCTTGAGAGTGAGGCTGACTCTCTCTCCTACGTTTAAGAGCAATTTTTAGCTCCTTTCTGGAAACTTTCCTCATCCTTCGTCCATTTTCCAATTTGACCCTTAGTCTTCCTTATCTGTTTGTAGGGAAGTGATCTTTTATATTAAGGAAATTAGCAGCTGGTGATATAAATTGCTGATTTTTCATCCAATTTGTACTCTGTCTCTTGATGTTGCTGATACTGTCTTTTTCCATGCAAAGGTGTTTTTTTTTAAATGTGGTTGAATTTATCAGTTTTTTCTTTTGCATTTTCATGTTTTGTGCCATATTTAGAAAGGCCTTTCCTACTCTGAGATTATAAAAGAATTCCTCCACGATTTCTTCTAATCTGTTCTTTCCCCTTCTCTCTCTTCTTCCCTTCCTTCTCTCCTTCTTTCTTTCTCTTCATTTAGATCTTGGATCCAGAGCGGGTATGGCTGAAGCTCCACTAGCTTCCTCCTGAGCCTTTGCTTGTCCCAGCCGCAGCTCTAGATTCGATACATCCTGGAGTCCAGATCGAGGGAAACAACACCCGGATGCCCTCCAGCCCTAGATGAACACACTTGACTGAAGCTTCTACCATCTGAGTAGCACTTTCCTCCCAAGATGCTGGGCGGGCAAGCAGAGGGATTCTTCCTTTTTTCTGGTCTAAATCAGAGGGCAGACGGTCGCTCTCTGGCATCCCTGGGTCTCCTGTGTCCACCCTGCAGCACCCACAGATCCCATCTGTTGGAACTGACCAGCACATCAACCCTTACCTGGAGTTGGAGAGACCAAGATAAATTCATTTCTAAGCTCCCCATAGAGCCAGGGACAACTCATGACTGGTAAGGGTCAAGGACAGAATGACTGTTTAAGAGATTCTGGGCAGAATAAGGAGCAATGGGAAGAATCTACAGTGAGTAAAATTCAGCTGGAGGCATGGAAGAACCTTCACGTTCTGACTTGTCCATCAATGGAAAGCCTTCCATTAGAAGCGGTGAGACCCCTGTGTCTGGAGGTGTGCAAATGGGGGCCAGATCACAACCTAGTGAGAACAGAGGGGCTCAAAGATGAACCTCCCCAAAACTGTAGGAAAAAATTCAGATGGGTACATATGTGCGGACAGACATACACATTTTTCTGAGGGGGAAAAAAAAAGAAACCATGGCTTTCATCACATACACAAAGAGGATCCTTCAATCCAAATAAAGTCCACACACCTGCCTGCAGGTGAGATTTAGGTCCCATAGAGAGTACGAGAAATAGCAGCTCTGTACAGTCCTCTCAAATCTAATGTCTGTGATTCTCCTCTCAAGATAGAAACCACACTGCTAGACTCCTCTGCTCACCAGTGTGAGAGGGAGCTATCAGAAAAATCTGGGAGTGACTCTTTCAGGACCTGGGATGTTATGTATGTCATTGCCTCCCAAAAATGCTTATCTAATACAATTTGGAAAATATTGGTTTTCTGATGCGATTTCTGAATCACACTCTGGTTGATACTTTACTGTTATTGTCCCATTAGTTCCAGGTCCACAATTAATTGTTGCTCGAACAACCTCATATGTTTGCCCTGTAGGTAATTACAGTGGTTACTGTTCAGTGAATAAATGGCCCATTGTGTTTACAATGGGCTTGGAGTACGGTATATGCCCCAGGTCTAAATCATGTTGGGCGCAAAAATATTAACTGGTGCCGACATTTTCTGCACCATTTGAGATAATGCACACTTTGATTAGATTGCTGTGCGTCATTGTTTCTCCGGCTTAAGCCTCCTCAAACTTTCTTGCCTGGGCTGACCACAGGTACCTACTAGTGCTAGCTGAACTTCAGAACTGGAGGGGAGGATAATCTAAGAAGCTTTGGGGTTCTCTATCTAGCCTGCACACTGTAATCACTGGGGGAGATTTTTTATAAATCTGAAGACTTGGTCCCATTCCAAAGCAACTAAATCAGAATCTCTGGGCTTAGAAGTCAAGCAGCAGTATTAATTTAAAACTTTCCATTATTTCACCTATTACTTTCTTTATGACTTCGCCCTCCCTCCTCCTTCCCTAATCCCCCTCAGTCTCTCCCCTAGAGTCTTTGCTCATCTATCTGATGTTGCCCTTATTTCCGAATATCTCTCTAGCTTCCATATATAAGAGAAAACATACATCTACTCATTTTTTGAGATTGGCTATACTCATTTAGTATAAACTTGAGTTCCATTCATTTTCCTACAAATGGTGTGAATAATGCTATGAATGTATACAAAACTACCAATTCCAATCTCAAAGTTATGCATGGGGATGGTGGGGAAGGGGGGAGGGACAGGTGGGGAGGGCACCAAGAGCTGTGTGCATGTATTTTTCTGACACTCTGTACCCCAACATGATGTAAAATTACAATGCACCAAATTTAAAAAAAAAAGAAAGAAGCTGGGCGTGGTGGCGCATGCTTGTAATCCCAGTACTTAGGTGGCGGAGACTGGAAGATCCGGGTTCATGGCCAGCCTCAGCTACTTAGTGAGGCCCTCTGCAACTTCGTGAGACCGGTTTCAAAATAATTTATAAAAAATAGGGCCGGGGGCGTAGCTCGGAGGTAGAACCCCCCTGGGTTCAATCCCCAGTACCGCAAAAAAAAAAAAGAAAGAAGAAGAAAACAAATCCTTTTCAGATGAGTATGATGCCCAATGAGGGTTGAGAACCACTAATGCAGATCAACACCCCTAGTTTTGAATAAGCAGACTGCAGCCGAGAAATGGGGTGATATCAAGATATCCATCATAGTCAATAAGAGGTGGAAGCAGGACTTGAACTCAAGTCTAAAGGACTCTTAATCCAGTGCTCTCCCCTGCTCCTTGGCTGGCCACTGCCTCCTGTGTTCTCCCTAGGTCCTCCTCCTCCAGCATCCAGCAACACCAGGGCTGCTAGCAGCAGCGGCCTAACTGGAAGACCCACGCTTCTGGGCTCCCTGCCTTATTTCACACAACCAAATTAGTTACTGAACAGACTGTGACTGAGGCACCAGTTAATCCCTAACCAAGGATTTATTTCAGAGAGAATTTCAAATTTTAATTTATAGTTTTGTTATCTCTAGTTTTATTGCATTGTTTTGAGAATTTGGCCTGTACAGTGTCTGCTTTGGGAATTCATTGAGATTTTCTTTGTGGCCTTTTATACAATAAACTTTTGTAAACATTCCATGGTGGCTGGGGAAAAAAATGTACAATCTCCAGTTGTAAACTATAGAATTCTTTATGCATAATAGATATAATCAAGCTAATTATATTATTATCATATGCTTCATATTTTGTTTACTTGATCTATCAAAGGATGAGAGGTTTGTTCAAGTTTTCTCTATTGTCTCTGACAATTTCTCCATGTGTTTCAACAGTTTCTGCTTTGCATGCTTTGATTTTATGTTGTCTTGCACATAAGGGTCCATCACAATTTATATCTTTATTTTTCAGCAATGTATATCCTTGCCTAATGCAAATAGCAGGTACTTACTAGGTATTCATTGAGTGAACTGAGGATTGAAATACTTATCAAGGTAAAATAAACCCCCTTGTCATTTTATTGCTTTTTGTTTTATACTTTTTTTTTTTTTTTTGTGGTACCGGGGATGGAATCCAGGGGCATTCTACCTCGGAGCTACACCCCCGGCCCTATTTTTTTATACTTTATTTTGAAACCAGGTCTCACGAAGTTGCGGAGGGCCTCACTAAGTAGCTGAGGCTGGCCGCGAACCCGGATCTGGAGTTTTTTGATACTAATCTTTTTGTTTTTTGATATTAATATTATGACCCTTACTTTATTTGTGCTTGTTCGCCTGCCATAGCTTTGATCCTCCTTCTGTTTGTATTCTATTAAGATTATTTAAAATATATATTTCTCAAAAACAGCACATAGATTTAAAAATTTGTATGCTTATTGTTATAACGAATACTTGGTCTTGCATTTATCACCTCATTGCTGTTTTACTCTCTTTTTATGCTTCCTTTTTGTTTCCTTTTGTTCCCCTTTGTCTATAACTTTGTAATCATCTCTGCTCTGGCTGAATGGATTTATCTTGCTTCAGGTCTCAGCCTGATGGAGCATATTCTAATCCTCTGAAGAGGCTACGGGACCGGAAACAGAAGATGGGCATCTGTTGCCTTGACACATGGCAGAACTTAGCTGGGTATAAAATTCTTGGGCTACCTTCTCTCCCTTGAAACTCAGAGTGATGCAGAGGAGACATCTGAGATTAGCTCAGCCATTGTTAATTTGTAAATGCCTGCTTTTCTCTGCTTGGATGGCTAAAGGATATTTTTTCTTTATTCTTGGAATTTAAAAAAATTGCCAGATTAGATCTAGGTGTGCACTCTTTATTTGATTTGAGATATAGGAAATCCTTTATACTCTCAAGTCTTCCAACTCAGGAAAAAAATATATAATATAGTATATTTATATTGTATATATCAGATATATAATATAGTATGTTTATTATTTATTTAATAAATTTAAGTGTATTATATATTACATTGCATGTTATAGCTATGTTATATATAATATGGCATGTTTATTATTTATATAATAGATTTAAGTATATTATATTCCATATTTATTATATTGTATACATCATACATAATAAATATAGTATATATAGTATATTTATTATATATATTTACATTATATCTGTGTGTATTCTTATCTCTCCTCTGGAACACATTATTATATGCTGTCTCCTTGTTCTCCAAACCCATATCTATTATATTTCCTTTCATTATTTCATCTCTTGGTCTTTTTCCTCTTCATTCTATAACATATTATTTTATTCTATCTGACTTATTGCAGGGTATGTGCATATTAACTTTCACCATTTTCTGGTAAAGTGGTTGTATTATCCACAGTCCTAGCAATAAGGAATAGGAGTTCTCGTTTCTTCACATCCTGGCCAATCTTCAGTATTATCTCTCTGTTTTGTTAGTCTTTCAGAGATAAAGTGGATCTCTGTTCCTGTCTGACTTTGAAACTCTGATGTGGTTGGGCAGAGATGTACATATGCAAGTTAGCCATCCAGGTTCTTTGCTCTAAGTTGCCTGAGTTGCTTTGCAACAGCCTCAGTACTAAGCTTTATTGACTCTAACATATTTTTATTCTGTTATTGACATTTTTAGTTTCCTATTAATTTTTTATGATCATATCCCTTTTCCCCATCCTCTTATCTCAAGCTGTCTCTTTCACGGAGACTGTGTTGTTTTGCATATGATTGAGGATGCCAAACATCTTTCTAAAGTTCTCTTCTTTATCCTATAATAGATCCTTTTCAGAGGTGGACTCTTCCTCTGCTTCTCCTGGGTATTGTGTTCCTTTGATTATTTTTGAAGTACTTTTTCAAAGATGTTTTCAATGTACTCACCCTCAAAAGCACGGCAAGTCTTTTCAGACTTGGCTTATCGAGAGGCACAACATGTGGACTGCTCTTGGCCCTGTTTTCTGTCTGTTTACATTATAATTGGGAATGTTTCTCAGAAAACTGAAGGATAAATATTTGAGCACAGTTTTTGGTGTCTAGTAGGCTCTCACCTTATACTGGTTTATATTAATGAGGTGACATCATTTTTTACCACCAGTGCCTGATTTTCTAATACTCCGAATCAACATGGAACATTAAATTCCCATTATGCATTGCTGCTAGTGTTTTTTCCTGCCCATAAAACCTCACTTCCCAGAATGCAGTGCATTATCTAGTGCCCTCCTCTTCTTTTCCTGTCCAGATTTTTCTAGGAATTTATAACTCTATCTGAATTTAGAAAGATAAATGAGAACCACAAGAAAAAAAGCAACTTGTTCGCCTCTGAGATCAGCAACTGTGGGGTAGAAACGTTGCTGTCCAATTGTTTGAGTGCCAGTAAGTTCTGGGTCTCTAACGAAGATTGTGGAGGGAGAGAAGAAAGTTCTTCTGTTTTTAGGACATTGTGTGTGTGTGTGTGTGTGTGTGTGTGTGTGTGTGTGAGAGAGAGTATGTGGTACTGGGGAATGAACTGGGGAGGGTTCTACCTCCAAGATACACCCCCAGCTCAACTTTATTTTTTTTTTATTTTGAAATAGGGTCTCCCTAAGTTGCTGAGAGCCTCACTAAGTTGCTGAGGCTGGCCTTGAACCTGTGATCCTCCTGTCTCAGCCTCCCAAGTATTGTGATTATAGGCGTGGGCCACCACACACAGCTTGGACAATTGTTATTTTATGAAACAAGGTTTAGAGTGCCAGGAGGCAAAGTTTAGGATTTTCTCAACTCAGATCCATCTACTTTATAATTAGTGAAGCTTCCGAAGGAAAGTTGGAAAATGTTCCATGGGGTTCTGTTAGCCCAATGCCTGCCTCCCATCCTCCCCCCGGGTGTATAGGATTTATTTATTTAGTAAGCCTTATGTTCTCAAGTATTGCAAAGATATAGTTCAGGTCAGCCCAGTAAAAGTATTAGAAAAACTGCAAATAAATTTAGTCTGAATTAGTCAACGAATTATGTAGCAGGGCCTAGCATCTTCCTTTGCACGGTTTAGATGCACGGATTGGTGGGAAGGTTTTGAAGGTTCATGATACGCCTCTCAAACCACTCTCTAATGGGTGGTGCCAGTTTCCACAGCCCTGGGGGTGGCCTGTGAGGCAGCCCATCTCATCCCTTCCTGGCCAACTGTGGGGCTGGGTGGGGCTTGGAGACCTTGCCTCTCCTCGTCCCCATCTGTGGCCAGACAGCCCCTGGAGCACAGGGTTTCTCCTCAGCTAGAACAGAGACCCTGGGGGTCCTTGGGCACTACCTGGCCCATACAAGGTCCTAAAGACACATTTCCATCTGGCCCCCACCCAGGCACTGGACAGATGCTTCTGGTAACAACAGTGTCCAGGAACTGCCCAACCCTGCACTGTCCACAGCCACCCGGCCTGGGCAGCAGTGATCTCTCCCAGAAGCTCAGCGTGAGTGGTCACCTTGAAGCCAGGATATAGGCACGGTGAAGCAGCTTTGTCCTTCGTCCTACAAAGCCAAGATGGTCCTTTCCAGAAGCCCACAACAGAGTCCTAAGTATAGGAACTATACCTGCCCCACCTTCTGTTGTGTTCAGAGCTTCCCAGTTATTATCCCACCTAATCCTCTCAAGAGCCCCCTGCGGTGGGGGCTGGTATTATTCTCATCTTACAGATCAAGAAACTGAGATTTAGCGATTATGAACTTGCCCAAGAGCCAGGCATGGTGGTGCACACCTGTAATCCCAGTACTTGGGAGGCTGGGACAGGAGGATTGAAAGTTTGAGGCCAGCTTCAGCAACTTAGTGAGGCCCTCAGCAACTTAGTGAGACTCTGTTTCAAAATAAAAAACAAAAAGGGCTAGGGTGTAGCTTGGAAGTAGAATGCCCCTGGGTTCAATACACACACACACACACACACACACACACACACACACACACACACACTGTAACTTGTACTCCATCATCAAGGGCTGAGTTCATCTTACCCACCTCTAGTCCCCTTATTTGTAATAGCATCTTTGGCTGTCAGAGCCTATAGGGCCCTTAGATACACCTCCCCCAACCTTTTCATTCAT
>PVJS01007243.1:0-56811 GCA_004027185.1 Glis glis | reverse complement strand
AAAAAAAAAAAAAAAAAAAGAATCTATGACTGATATGAGGTAAAAGTAAGAATCAAAATCAACCCAGAACTCACAGTGATGCTAGACTTAGTAAACAGACGCGTTAAAGCAGGTATTATAACTATTCCATATGATCAAGAAGCTAGAGGAGAGACTGAACATACTAATAGAAACATGGAATAGTTAAAAAAAGTCAAACTTTTGAAGGTGGGAACTGCAATGACTGCGATGAATAGCACACTTGATGGGATTAATGTCATATTAGATATTGCCGATGTAGATTATTGACATAACAACAGAAATCATCCAAGAGGAAACAGAAAAAAGACTTAAGAAGAAAACTGGTGAGATTATTGGTGAACAGTAGAATAATTTACATTAGCCTCATTTACATATTATTGGAGGCCTCAAAAAGGGAGTAGGATGGGACATAAAAACATTTGTTAGTTTTGTTTTTGGTGTTGGGGATTGAACCCAGGGGACATTCTACCTTTGAGCTACACCCTCCATCCCTGCTTTATTGTTTTATTTTGAAATAGGGTCTCACTAAGTTGCTGAGGCTGACCTCAAACCTGCAATCCTCCTGTGTCAGCCTCCCAAGTACTAGGATTACAGGAGTACACCACCACGCCTGGCTGGCTGGACATAAATAAAAACATTTGAAGAAACAATAACTTAAGTTGTTTGAAATTTAGTTATTAAGTTATTAAGTTTAAATTTAAATTAAATATCATACAACTTAAATTGTATGAAAATCTCAAATCCCAGATCCAGGAAGCTCAGTGAACTCCAATCACAAGAAACAATAAAAATGCCAAACACATCACAAAGAAATTACTCAAAATCTTGATAAAGAAGAAATTTAAAGCAGGCATAGAAAAAAGATACATTACATATAGAGGGATCAAGATAAAGATTATGCCATATTTCTCATTAGAAAGAGAGTAGTCAGATGTGGTGGCAGACCCCTGTAATTCCAGTACTTGGGAGGCTGAGACAGGAGGATCGCAGGTTCGCAGCCAGCCTCAACAACTTAGTGAGACCCTGTTTTAAAATAAAATAAAATAAAACAGGAGTGGAGATGTAACTAGGATGTAGAATGCTCCCAGGTTCAATCCTCAGACACACACACACACACACACACACACACACACACACACACACAAGAAAGAATGCAAGCAAGAAGATAGTGGAGCAATGCCTTTAAATTTATTAAAAAAACCTCACAAAATCTAGAATTCTACACCCAGTGTAAATATTTTTCAAAATGAAAACAAAATACAGATATTTTCAGATATATAAAAGTTGAAAGAATTTATCCTCAGGGGATCTGCACTACAAAAAATGTTAAAGAAAATCCTTCAGGCAGCAAGAATCCGATACCAGATAGGGACGTAGTCCTCCACAACATATTGAAGAGCATTGGAAACATTAACTACAGGGGTAAAAAATATATATGTTTATTATATATAGATGTATTCCTTATTAGCTAAATCTCTTTAAACGATAATGGATTGTTTAAAAGTAATTATAAGAATGCAATGTGAAGTTTCTAACATATGTGGTAGTAAAATGTATGACAACAATAACATATAAAATAGGAGGGGAGAAATGGAAATCTATACATTGTGATCCCATCCATAAACTGACATTTACTCTTTTAGTTAAGGTTGCCAATTCTGTTTGTTGAGCATCTACTATGCACTAGACACTATGTTCTCATGGCTACATAGATAATAGAATACAGAACAAATAAGATGCCTGAATTCATGGACTCTACTTTTTCATGGACCTGGAAGCTAACAGACAAGTAAATAAAAAGATAATTATGAACTGTTGTGTTATGAAAGAAATAAACAGGATGCTGTAAGAGATGATAATAAGGTGACTAGGAATACCTTAAATAGGGTGAAAAGACAAGTTCTCTGTGATAAGGGGACAAAAGAGCCAAAACGTGACAGATGAGAAGGGGCCAGGCCAGCTGAGAATCAAGGAAGAGGATTCCAGTTTGAATGACTGTCCAGGAAAAGGCCTTGAAGATGGATAAGAACACAGCCATACGATGAGAAAGGGAGAGGTCGGGGAGCATGGTGCTGGAGAGAGGCAGGTGCCACATCACTCGGGTGTTCAGTCTGTGGGCAGGGCCTTGGAGTTCATGCCAAGCACAGTGGGAGAACATGGAAGAGTTTTCAGCAAGGGAGTGGTTTTACATTTATTTATTTATTTATTTATTTTGGTATTGGAGGCTGACCCCAGGGGCATTCGACCTTTAAGCTATACCCCCAGCTTGAACCTGCAATCCTCCAGTCTTAGCCTCCCAGGTACGGGGATTACAGGCATGTGTCACCACACCCAGCAAGACCTGGTTTACTTGAAACGAAAAGATAATTCTGTTGAGGTGTGCAGAATGGAAGGTGAGGAGCAAGAGTAGAAACAGAGGTTACCTTAGCAGTTGAGACATAATGGTGTTATGAATAAACACGATGGCAGTGAGAGGAAGAGAAGTAGCCAGATTAAATTGATGACAGACTGGATGTGAGAGCCAGGAGCAGGAGGGATCTGGTAAGCAGTGGAGATGGAATTTGTCCTGGTACTATTGGAGTCCAAACTTGTCTTCATATTCGGTGCTGCCATTAACAGGTTGAACACCCATTATGCATGGCATATCTCATTGGTGATAAGAATGTCAAGAAGCAATATATATAGCAATATATATATATATATATATTTTTTTTTTTTTGACAGACTATAGTCTCTGCCACCAGGAACAATGATGGCTGACAAGAAAAGAGACATATACTAGGAACTAAGTGATACCAACAAGTCTGTAGGAGTTCAGAGGACTGGGAAGAGGTTGGGCCAAGGAGTGCAGACTCAGAGGACTGTCCTTGGCAGGAAGGAGAGGGAGTGGTATGAGCAAAGGCCTGGAGGTGAGGGTTCACACAGGGTTCTTGGGGAATCCTAAGGAAATCAGGATGGCTTATTAGTAACTAAACTGTACACAGAGAGCTGGGTTTGAAAAGGTAGCCGTGGGTGGAGTTGGACAGCTAGATTGATTGAATGTAGTGCAAAACCTTTAAATGGCAACCTTCAGATAGACCAATTTATCATTATTGTGGACTATTGATTAAGATTGGAGAATTGATGTCGCACATTACATGCACCATAGCTATCATTGTAAGTAAAAGTTAGAGATGGTAGGGCTTCATTGCCAAGCATGTAGGCACAACCTGAGACAAATAGTGATTTTTTTCTTATTGTTTGAAGATTTTTCTGCCATTTCATATAAATGAAAAGATACCTTCTCCTGCCCCCTGATCTTTTGCCTTTTCCTCTCCTCCTCCTTTACCTTATTTTTAAGTAAGAATATATTATGGGTTCTTCTGACTGTGGGGGTCATCTGTGACCTACAATAGCTGGAATTGTCTTGATCCTTGTGGGAACATATTGGTGTTATAAGCAGCAGTAGCCCTGACCACTGAGATACTTGAAATACATAGCAGACTCCACATCAGCTGATCATAAAGTCGGTCCTATGAAGACAGCCTCCACTTTGCCTGTCTTATAGAGTTAGTGACAGATACCACTAGGGATTGGTCCACTGAAATCCCACTGGTTGGTTGCATACCCTAAAGGTGGCCATTGACGACCTTAGGTCCCAGCCTCAGGACTAGAGGTCTGAATTCCACAATTTACGAGCTCAATAGCAAATTACTTCCAACTGAGCCTTCCACAGCAAAGCACTCACCTCTTTCCATGTGTTTCCAGCTGTGCAGTAAGAAGAAATGAATCATTTCTGAAAACATAACAACTGAATCAAACCCTTTCTTTTTTCTAGATCAAACTCCAAGCTGTGTTCAAATGAGGGACAGTTGGCGTCAGCGTACTTCCCCTTCATCTCTGCTTGCATCCCCCCTCCGGTAGTCTATGTGCTTGCCTGTGCTCTAAATCCTCTTTTTACCTATGAATCATTGGGCCAGTGTGTTATTCCTCACACTCTGGCTGTGTGTATGCACACACACACACACACACACACACACACACACACGCACGCACATGCGTGCGCACACATACCCCCCACCACACACACTTCACAATTTCAGGACAAATATGCTCAATCCAATCAAACAATTACTACTCTGAAAAAATAAGTCATATTATTTATTTGGAAACATTTGCAGCTTGAAAATTAATTGTGTATATTTTTTGTTTTTAATTTTATGACTGGCTTGGTAATAGCAGATAGAGGTAATATAGCATTTAAACTTCCAAAATTAAGCAATGTTATTAGCTCTCTATATAGCTAAAATATTAGAACAAATGAGCAAATCCATGAGGTTTTGTATATTTTATGTACAAGCCTCTCACTTCCCCATAAGGGCTGCATTCTTTAAATTTCTATCTTGCCAGAGACGATAATGCAAATTTCTGACATTTGATTCATATTATTTTTCAGGCCAGTTTCAAGGGAGGCCTCTGTACATCTAATCCATTATATACTAAAAGCCGCCGCTCTTTGGAGTAAGGTTTGTTCACTGGTAATTGTTAAGCCCTGTTCTGAATTCTGAGTGTGTTTTAAAAAGTGTTTGGACACTGGCGAGACCCATCTTCTATGCCAGTCCTTTGACTTGAGTGATGGGCACCTGTCCCTGGGCCTTGCCCGTGCCTGGTTTCCTCACTTCTGCTCATTTGCTGATCCAACCCTACTATTTAGGATCTGCTTCTCTCCATCTATTCCTATTCTTTCCACTCAGCCTTCGGGCCCAATGAAAACCCCATCCCTTTTGCAAGGTCTCTTGCCCATGCCAACATGGTCTAATGATCTCCTCTTTTGAGGCCTCCCCTTCAGCCCTTGGCTGTTTTCCGTGTTCATTATGTTCTCAAGTTCATCTGTCCACTTTCCCAACTAGACGTAGATAGATGACGATGGAAGATGTAGAAGCAGATGGACATCAGCTTCAAAATTATCAGTCTTTTGACTCCTAACCCAGTGATCTTTTTACTGTTCCATGCTAACCCTTATCAATTTTCCTAAAACCCATTAACTTTTGAGGACAGTAATTTATCCACTTACGGAGTCATTATTTAGTCATCATCAAGCACGTAGCTATTGAGTGCCTACAGGATGCCAGACTCTACCGGAGGCCCTGAGATACATTAGTGAGCAAGACAGCCTTGGTTTACTCTCTCAAGGAACATGCTTTTCAATGGAGGACACTCAAAAGAAATGAGCAAGCAAAGAAGATAATTTCAGAGAATGATAAGTGGTAGGTATAAAATCATAGAGGAAGAGTAGGGTGGTGGACTAGAGAGAGACGGTGGTGAGGGGGGATTCTACTTTAGCTCTGGTGGTCAGCAAGACCTCCACGAGAAGGTGGCACCTGAGCTGATGTCTGGCTAATGAGTCATGGGGGAAACTGGGAGAAAAGTGTCACATATAGGGTGAAAAGCAAGTGCCAAGGACCTAGAAAAAATGAGTTTGATGCATTGGAGGAGAAAAATACTGTGGCTGGAGGGAATTCCATAGAGGGAGTAGGGGCAGAAGTTGTGAGAGATGAATTTGCAGAGGTAGGCAGGGCCCAGAACATGTATAAGCTGTGTTGGCCAAGTGGAGGGCTTGCAGATCATCCTCTGAGGAAGGGGAAGTCCTGGAGGGCTTCATGCGGGGAAGCGACACTCTATAATATACATTTAAAGAAGATGACTCTTGCTTGAGAGGAAAATTTTCTTGTTTTCTTTTACTTTTTTATTGGGGATACTATATCTAAAGTGCACATGTCTGAACTTTCTAGTTGCATGTATTTTTACATATGTGGATGACCATGTAACCAGCACCTGGATTAAGATACAGGACAATCATAGCACACACTGAAGGTTCTCTAGGGTCCTGCCCACCTCTATCATGGTCCTCCACCACTATCATGATGCCTTCTGTTACCAAGGATTAGCTTTGGCTACTTTTGAACAAAATGTAAGTGAAACCATACCGAATGTGGTCCTTTGTGTTTGGGCAGTATAACAATGTGGTATATCATTGTCTGAATATTTCACAATTTATTCGTCCTATTATTGATAGGTCTAAGTTATATCCCATTTGGGGCTATTATGAATAATGTTGCTATAAACATCCTTGTATGTGCTTTTTGATGGATGTATGCACTCATTTAATTTGGAAATATAACTGAGAGTGAAATTCTTAGGTCTTAGGATTTATATATTTAGTAAACACCATGAAGCAGTTTTCCAAACTGGTTGTACCAATTTACACTCTGCCTTAAAAAGCAGGAGAATTCTGATTTCTTCCCCTCTTTACAAATACTTTGTATTATTGGTCCTTTTAATTTTAGAAATTTTGGTAGGAGGGTAGTGGGTGGGGTGAGACACTGTGTGTGGTTTCTTTTTGAGGGGAAAGAGGGGTTTGGAAAGGGGCTGTTTTTTAATATTATTTGTATAACATTCTGCCTCTCAGGTACTTAGTATGTTGCCTTCTTTTATTTATTTATTTATTTTTGTGGAACTAGAGATTAAACCCAGGGACATTCTACCTCCAAACTATACCCCCAATCCTATTTTATTTTTTATTTTGAAAACAGGGTCTCACTAAGTTGTGGAGGACCTCGCTAAATTGCTGAGGCTGGCCACAAACCTGTGATCCTCCTGTCTCAGCATCCTAAGTACTTGGCTTAAAGGTGTGCACCACCATACCCAGCTCTATGTTGCCTTCTTTAGATATTTAAGAATATATTGTTGATAACATGGTTGAATTTCAAAAGTTTGGATTCTGGGTTTCCTGGCACACATTCCTTCTTTCCAACACCACATTAGTTTTCCCCTTGCAGTACCCCCAAGAGCAGTATAAAATCCAAGCATGCTGATATGACACCATCAGTTCATTGTCTTTTAAGAATGTAATATTTCATCTTTTATAGGGTGACCCTATTCCAGGAGAGAAGGGAAAATAGAAAACAGGACTTCGAACTTGAAAGAGAGAATTTGGGTTAGTCTCCAGCTTAATGCAGTTTCCATTCTTGGAGCCAAAAGGCCGTCCAGTCAGTACACAAAAGAGTCCCTGGAGGGGTGGGGACTGTTGGTTTCATTACATGCTCATTATACCACTGCATCGTGGTGTCTAAGATTTTGCCCTAATGATGAAATTAAGGGTGTTATGCTCCATTTCCTGTTTTGGGAAACAGTCTTTGATTTTAAAAAAAGGCTAATTGCATATTGTTTTTAAAAATTGAGTTGATAATTCGTCATATCATAATTAAACTAATTAGAATACTATTATTTTCCAACAGCCTTAATGAGGTCCTCTACTTGGCAGGAAACCTGTGAGACCAAAACACTATTGCCATTTGTTACAAGATGGAGAAACTCCGATGACAAACGACTCTATTCAGTTGCATTTTGGTTAATAAGATTTATGCATTAATCTAGTTATACTCTGTTCCCTTGAGTTTGGCAAACTTCTAAAGTTTTCCAATTTTCTACCATGTCTCTCCTGCTCCCCCACCCCCATCTCCTCCTTAGAGAATTCCTGGCGTCTGAGTTAAAATAGGTGGAAACATTCTCTGTTTCCAGCCGAGGCTCCCCAGCTTGGTTGGAATGCTTGTCTGGTTGTAATAGAGCCTGCTTTTCGGCCAACAACTCTTAAAATAGCTCCTTGGCTTATAAAGCAAAAAATAGAAGTTTGGGCAGCGCAGGGTTTGCTTACAGGGCACTTCTGGCTGCTTGCTTTGGGGGGCGCTGTTGCTCCAGCTTGGGCGCTCCGGCTGGGCTCTGGTGAATGATAGCTCTCTGTTGCACAATTCTGTATCTGCACTCCTTGTCAAGTAATCATTACAAATGTTTCGTGCAGGAAGGAGCTGGCTCCAAGCAAAGGTCTGCCTCTCAGAAGAAGCGAGGGCCTGAGGGGTGGGGACCAGCTCTGTCCGTGGTAAAAATTTCCCCTTTGACAGTGTAATTAAGTGATAATTAACTAAATGAGTGTAAATGTTGAAGGCTGAGATAAATATCTACATTTCCTTAATCTATTTTTCCCCTCTAAAATTTGATAAAGGAAATTTGGATTTAATGGAGGATATACGTCAATTTTTTTTTTTAAGATTGCAAATCTGTTTAGAAGGAACTCAGACCCACTGGTTTGGATTTTTACAGGAAAAGTTAACAGCATATAAATATAGAAGTGGTACAATAAAATGCGGATGCGATATTGCAATAATTATGTTAAGGAGGCTTAGTGGAGCTACCTTTTGGAAACATCTGGTTTGTTTCTGTTCTTTCCACATCCTGCAGATGTTGCTGAACCTATGAAATATACTGACAGGAGAATACATTAGCCCGTGAAGTCATTCCAATGAATAAAGCAAAGGGTAGCCTCTTAACTTTCTAAAAAATCTAGTTAGGAAAGAATTCTGCTTTCAGAGCCGGCAGAGATTAGGCCAATAATTGAGAGGGGCCCAGGGCCTTCTAAAAGTGTCAATAGTGATCTGTTCTTGCCAAAGGGGAAAAGAGATGCTTTGTGGAGAGGCAGGCAGAGTAATAAATGGGAATCTTTGTAGTTCAAACACTTTCTCATTACCTTCTGTGGTTAGTGATTAAAAGGGGGCTGAAGAAGGGGCAAGGGGAGCCCACTCCTGTGCTTGGCAGTGGAGCTGAAGACCTGGAAGTCCACCTTTCGCCCAGCCACCCTGCCATTCCTCCTGGCTTCTGGGGCTCCATGTGAGACCCAGACGCAGGTAGATTGCAGACGGGGCTGAGGCAAGCGCTTTGAAAAGGGGGTACGTAATTGAGGTGCCATCCAGAGCACAGGACTGATGCCAGCAACACAGTGCCCTGGCAGTCCTGTGTCAACACCCTCCACAGGCAGGAAAGGATGGGGGCAGGCACCCTGTGCTGAGCCTTCGGGAGAGTGGGCACCGGCAGCCCAAGGGGCGGGCTCAGGGAGTGGGAGTTTAATAAATAGGGGTTGGTTGCCTATGAGATTAACACCCCCCCAAGTAAATGCAGAGTAAGGAAATATTGTGGCTTCCAGCCTTCTTGGAAAGAGGAGTAGGAACCTGGAATGGTCAAAAGGACAAAGCCTTAAAGGTCCCATGTCAGGTTTAGTTTCTGGTCGGCTGTGATCGCTAGCCCCCCCCCCCTTCATTTACATCACTGGGTGACAGCATCATTTCCTGTTAAAATGTGTAAGGAGTGTTTTTCTGGCCACCTCTTGGTAGACACAGACACACTCCAATAAACCTGTTGGTGAAAAAAAAGTATTTCTCGGGTTCACCTCTAAGTCCTTGACCTCTAATTGCTGACACCTAGTCAAACTGCCTTCTTCTTTCTGGGACAAAAAAGCAAATCTCTGCCATGGCTCACAAAAGATCGTTTCTTGCTTGATCTCGTAGGGCTTCCGGCTTCCGGTCACTGGGCAGGGGTCTCTGCTGCTGGCCACCCAAGCCTTCCATTTCAGCCACAGCTCTGTGTACAGCTCCACCATTTAGCCCTGCCCCTGGGTCATGGGTGATGCCCCTGGAATGACACAAGTGCTCTCCCTCCTCAGAGAGTGAGTTTAGATCTCCCTCAGCCTTCCTCCCACCAGGGCTACACGGCCCTTCTTCTTTTCCTCTGCAACTCGCTAATTTCCACTTTTGACTTCTCAGCTATATTTCCCAAGGTGCAATTGGCAGAGCAAACCCAGTGCAACCAGCTTTTCCTCCCCTTCGGAAACTTTGACACTAATGTAAAGTGTTACTTAAGGAAAGAGGTTTAGTATCATGGCCACCATTGTCAGAATCATTTTTAACATTTATACTATCCTCTCGTCTGTTATTTCTGCTGATCCTCATAGCAATACTAAGATAGGAAGTACAGGAATTAGGACATTGAAGTTGCAGTGAAGAAATTGATGCACTCAGAAAGTAAAGCTATTTATTCAAGGCCATGTGGCCAGTGAAACTGCGATGTAAATTATTTTAGAATCTATGTTTAGTGCGTTTCCTGGGTATAGCAAACCCTTACTACTATTTTAATATGGTAGGAACTTAAAAGGATAACTTATAGAATGGGAATGTTCTTGCAGAGCAGTGTAGGAATGACAAGAACAGGAAGAAGTAAGGCAAGTGGAGGGATGCCAAGGATGGGAGATCCAGATAGAAAAAGAGAGCTGGAGTCTAAAGTCACTTTTCCCTAAAATATTTTCTGCAAAATTTCAACAGGTAGATTGTTAGGAAAAGAGTTCCATAGCCAAATAGGCTTGATGAATATGAAATTAAACAAAGTCAAGCTGGGCATGGTGGCACGTGCCTGTAATCCCAGTACTTGGGAGGTTGAGACAGGAAGATCACAGGTTTGAGGCCAGTCTCAGAAATTTAGCAAGGCCTTCAGAAACTTAGACCCTGCTTCAAAATAAAAAATAAAATAGGGCTGGGGGTGTAGTTCTGAGGTAGACTGCCCCTCAGTTCAATCCCCAGTATCAAATAAGTAAACAAAAAAACCAAAATCTTCTGAGTCTGACACAAGTTACTAATTCCCAAGGCAGAAATCAGATGAACTATGAGCCTTTTGGAAACATATTTGACACAGGGCCGTTCTTGCCTGAAGTATCTCATGAGGGTACAGTCTGGAGTCTGGGGACAATCACCATCATTTACTACCTGAGAGAGTAGTCAGGTCACAGCTGAGAACTGTTAAGATGTCAGGAAGAGATCTAGAAGCCATGCTTATTCTTCTGTCTGATTATGAAACCAAATAATTTGTTTTTTTGAGGTACTGGGGATTGAACCCAGGGGCATTCTACCTCCGAGCTATACTCCCAGCCCTATTTTTTATTCTTTATTTTGAAACAGGGTCTCACTAAGTTGCGGAGGGCCTCACTAAATAGCTGAGGCTGGCCGCGAACCTGGATCCTCTGGTCTCAGCCTCCCAAGTACTGGGATTACAAGTGAGCGCCACCACACCTGGCGAAACCAAAGAATTTGATCATCCAATTTAATGGGCTTTATGTAAAGATCCTACAAAAGGTAAAATGTTCCAGACACAGGTTTAATGAAAGAGAAACTTGCAAGACCGAGCTAGATGATAATAGAGTCAGAAGAGCACATAGGAAAGGGGTGGAAATGATGTTGGTTCTAGTCTCTAATAACTAGTCTTAGCTGTGTGACCTCGGCCACATCACTATACTACCTGGACTTTAGCTCCCTCAACTATAAAATGAACAGAACTAAATGTTTCCTTAAAAACCAAACATTAATGATTCTACAAATAAAAGTTATATGTTACAGAGATTAATAAATGATGTTTAACATGGAAACAGTTTGGAGAGTTGATTTCTTGTTATAAGATTCTGGCCAAAGGGAAAGGTGGGAGGCCCAGCAAAATCAGAAACAGCTGGCCCTATGGATACCAGCCTGACAAGGAGCACACCATGTTACATTCAGCATTAAAGTCATAGCTGAGAGCTCAGTGACCCCAGGATCCCAATCTGAAAGCCAGCCAGAGAACTATGTCTAGATATCCCTGCTGACCTGGAAGAGAAACAGAGATGGCCTTACCTGCAAGACTTTGGAGAAAAAAGACCAACCCTTTCCTAAAGATAAATAGAGAAGGTCAATTAATGAAACTGCTAAGAAGGATGTTAAATTCATTGAGGGGATGAGGAGGCTCAGTATCAGGGATTGGTGGAGGAATAAAGAAAAATCAAGAGCAATAGTTAAGCCAAGTGCATAGTGGGCTTTTAGAAATGGGGCAGAGAGAGAGAGAGAAAAGGATGGAAGAAACGTAGAAATGCCTGACTGACTATGAACAGATCTCGACACCCAAGACAAAAGTAGGAGGATAGTGAGATATCTTCCATTCAAGAAAGACATCTTACCAAGAAATGAAAATTGAATTCCATACTGATTCTTAACCCAAAAGAGGTCCATCCAGAAGAGATATATTTCAATAATGAATAGCTTGAGGCTGAGCATTAAAGTGATTCTGGCCCAATGGTCCTTGGGTCTTGGAGGACAGCAATGGATGCAAATTTGACTTGTATCTACCAACAACTTCCTGGGTGATATGGAAGTCATTTCTCCTCTTAAATGGCTTTGTACTCACTGTGGGGAGCAGAGGAATGCAAAATTTAGATATGATGGTCAATGTACTCAGGAGGTCAAACCACAGCCCACACACCTTACAGTCTGAGGAGCTGAGCCCCTAAGGATTGCAGTTGGCTAGCTTCTCTGCTCTACAAATAGATAATATATAAACAGCATGGCAACACAGGGTTACATGATAACTGTTTGTGGTGACTGGATGTAGGAAAAGAAGACAATAAGATATCAATTTTATGGTGACTTTACAGTGCTTGGCCAGACCCTGCCTGGACATCTGCCCATGTTGGTGGGAATGGGGACTTCAGCCATCACCCAGCAGGTAAGTTTAATACTGAGTTGTTATTTGTTCTGCTCTTTTCTAATCTCATGAAATTCTGCAATATCTAAATGAGATGTGTACCAGATTGACACATGTTGGAAGGCTCTGACTACTCATTCCTTGGTTTTAGGAGCTCTAGAATTCTTCGGCAAGTCTGCTGAAGTAAGTTCTCTTGTAGCAGACTATACATTAGGAAAAATGGCAAAGATTTGGCCTTGTCTGCCTTTGAAAAATTCACAAGGGTTTCACTTTATTTAAATCTGGAGCAGCATTCTCTTAGAAAGTCCCCTGGCAAATAGTATACTGAATTTGACCATCTCAGATTTTTCTGAAGGATGCCCATATCAAGTTGAAAAATGAATAAGCCGGCTAGCCAATGAGACATTTCTAAATCTCTGGATCCTTAGCAACACATACAACAAACATCTGTCCAGCTTGTCAGCACCTCAGTCTGGTAGGAAATCATGGTTTCTTGTAACCATTGATGTCTGAATTCTTGGGAGTAAATATGGGTGAGAACAACCTTTCCAACCCATCTCACAGGAGCTGACTGGAGGATCAGGACTGTCTTGTTCTGAAATTACAAATCTATCCTTGGCCCAAGCTCAGTGATCCCTTCCTGCCTCTTTAGTGTTCAATGAGTGAAGGAGTTTGTGTTGATGCACAAATGGGCAGTGCTGGGCTCTTCAGACCTCTTTTTGCTGATCAAGGAGCAGTGTTAACATTGTCTTTCTTTTCCATGAAGCCCAATCCCTCACTACCCATGAATTGTTTCTTCCTTCTCCCATGGGGCTCTCTTCTCCCTCCCCATAAGACTCTAATCTTCAAGGACAGAATAATGCCCATTGCCCATTCTCCCACGCCCGCCTTAGTACTGTGCACAGAGAAGGTGCTTTATAGAAAGTGATGGAGAAAATGATGACCTCTAAGGAAAACGTGATGACGTCTCTAGGCTCAGCCAGGCCAGGTCCACTGCTTTTCTTCTTGAGGTCATATAGTTTTCTCTTTTTATCTCTTACCAACTATCTGAGCCCCTGGAGATTCTCCTTCATGTAAGTTGGACTGAGAAGCCACGTAGTGTCAGCTTCTCTCTTTCAACTCCTGAAAATAAATCCTCTCTCATTGTAAAGTTGTCCCTCTGATAACTCTAGGAAATCACTCACAAAACTCACAAATGATATCTGACAATGTTCTGTTAGTCGGGTTCCTGTTTGGTGGTAACTCCTCTGACGTGGCCAGTGAAAAAGCCCGTTCCGTGTTGCTACCTGAATATAGCTCGTGTCCTGCATGATCCTGTCTATGCGTAATACACACTCAAAGAAAGAGCAATATGCCTGGAGAAGAATAATAGACACCTAAATCTTACTAATTTCACAGGATAGGGGTTGGCAAACCACATACTGTGGACATAATCTGCTTTATTTTTTAATGGAAGATTTTGTTTTTAAGATAAAGTTTTATTGAAACACAGCCACATTTGTTTATGTATCGTCTATGGCTGCTTCCAAGTGACAATGGCAGAGTTGAGTAGTTGTGACAATGCGTGGCCCTTAAAGCTGAAAATATTTATTATCTGGACCTTTACAAGACAAATTTGCTAAACACTGTCTTACAATATGCCATGGCGGAGGCATTCTTGATATACAAGAAAACACCTTTTCCCTATTTCTGGCCTACTCAGAGACCCCCCTCAGGAAGAGCAGCTATTCTCTCCAAAAAGGAAATTTGAGCTGGGTATGACACACTTCTGTAATCCCAGTACTTGGGAGGCCGAGGCAGGAGGATTTCAGGTTCAAGGCCAGCATGTGAAAACTTAGGGAGACCCTGTTTCAAAATAAAATATGAAAAGGGCTGGGGCTATAGCTCTGAGGTAGAATGCTCCTGGGTTCATGAGAGAGAGAGAGAGAGAGAGAGAGAGAGAGAGAGGTATTTTCTCAAATTCCTGTCAAATTCCTTTCCCAAAGCCAACCTAGGTGGTCCTCACTCCTCCCTTCTCACTTTTCTCTTTTTAATCCAGTCTTCTTCTCCAGCTATTACTTTTCTCTCTTATTTTAATGCTGAAAATTCTACAATGATGCTGCTTAGCCCAATCTTCAGTTCTTTCTACTGTTTATCATAAAGAACCTAAGAGGGGCTCCAGAATTCATCCCTATGTAGGGTCTTCCTTGGAAGGGGTAAATGGAGAGAAGGCTGAGAGGCTGGTCAAAATCCTATAATTTTTCCTATTACAAACTGAATCATTTTGATGATAGTATATGCTGAGTCAAGGCTCACCTATTACTAAACTTTATGCAGTCCTCACTTTCTCTTCTGAATCCAGGACTCTGTGGTGTCCTTCCTGTCCTGTCCTTGCCTTACAGAAATGACGACCCACTCCCTTCCGGAGGTGGGCCGTTTCCCCTCTCTGGCTTATGGAGGAGTGGGGGCACTTATCTCCCCGGGCATCTGTACTTCCCAGCCATAATTCCTTTAGGACATTTCCTCACTCCTCCTTCACCTTTTCCACATGTATTTGACTCTTGCACACACGCACGCGCACACACACACATACACACAAACACACATTCATTTTATTCTCTCTCTTTCTCTCTCTCTCTATATATATATACATACAAACACACAGTTTTTATATAATTTATTTTTCTATTTTCAAAATTTCATTGCAGAAGAGTTAAAATACAAATTTTAAAAAGAAAAGTATCTATAATCCCATATGTAGGATAACTAGTATTAACACTTGGGTGTATGAGTTTATAATGATTCTGTGAGTATGCATGTAAATTTTATGAACACAAACACATATGATAAATAAATCAGATTTTGGTCAGACTGTATATTCAGTTTTATATTTTAGTTAGTGTCATCTTCTGGTTTCTTGCTTTTAGATTTGTACTGTTGTACACTGCCTTGTAGTTTAATCATTATTTTTTTTCATGAGGGGAAACCAGGTTTATCTCAGAAGGTCAAATTCCTTGAGTGCCAGAAGAGTTTCTCCTTTTTTAAAATCCCCTTCTCTCCTCACCTGCATTCTCAATCCCACCAGCAGCCAGTGTCATTTAATAACCCAGAATGAGTGTTTGATAAATATGTTCTGGGTACAATTGAATAGGATGATGTGAGACGCACCCATAGGAGGAAATCTGAGTGCCTGATCTTCTTCTTGTTCTCGCCACACAGAGAAAGTCACAGCTTGAAATGAGTCGTGAATGGTTCTTTGGCGGGGCGCACAGCAATACACCTGCTGAGTTACGAGCCTGATGAACCATTTGCCTGGTTATCTTGCTAGTCATGCTGAACTGAATGCCACTTTTCAAACTAAACAGGTCCAAGTCAGGGCTCTTTTCTTGCTTTGGTCTTGGGTTAGTGCTTTCGCTGCAAATAGTGTTCCTATCTCTTTTAAAAAATCTGTAATAACGGCCTTACAAAACAGTATTCAAAGAATACTTTTCCACCACTCCTGTCTTTTCTAATAGGAGTTGTATTATATATTGCAAAGTGAATTAGATTGGGCTCCTTGTTTTATTTATACAATAAAACCAAGCAAAGATATCAACCCCAGGATAAATTAATAATAAGGCATGAAGCCCTGCCAGATATTTCCTTTGGGGGACCGTCCAAACAATAGAACCACTCCCCCAAATTTGTTCTTATCTATTTCTTTATATGCTTTGGCGCATCTCAATGACCTGCTAATTTAAAGGTTTTGGTTTTGCTTTTTAACATACTCCTTTGCAAAAATTAGTCTCTGTTTGCTTTAAGTGTCTGAATATGTCTCCTCTGTCTCCATCTTCCTTCTGGACTCCACTCCCGTTATTCCTCAGACAAGGATCTGCAAAGGTCACTGAAATTAATAGAAAACACAATCATAACAACATGAAACCAGAGGCCCAATTTGGCTCCAAGGGGCTCCTTTTGGGTGTATCACATTGCATTATATGATGTAAGGGCTTCACATGGGTTAATCAAAATGCAACATCACTTACTCAAGACACCTGTTAGACTGCTGTTTGCCCAAGAGGTTGAGTCTGCCTTATGCTGCTGGGTCTGTAATGCATTTGGCTAATAATAATTCCTTCCATTTGGAAGAATGTCTTCTACTTTTCAAGGCTCTTTCACCTCTATTATTTCATTTGATCCTTATTCAGCCCTGGGAAACATTTGATTTCTCACTTTACAGATGAAGAAACTCAGCAGAAATTGACCTGCTCATGATCACATAACCAGTCTGTCTTCCTCCCTCGTGTTTCTTGACTATTCTAAATAATTTACTAAAGTTTAAGCATCTTATTAGTGCTTCTACTTCACACCACTCAGTATATTTTCTTAAAGTTGAGAGAGGAAATATCACTGTATTAAAATGTTGCCCAATGTTTTTTTTCAGAATCATCAAATTTGTTATAAGATTCATAAGAAACAGAAATTTATTTAGAACCATCTCAGGGCAGGGGAAGTTTCCCAGGAAAAAGTCTCTGAGGTTTCTCCCAGGTGAGGGTGTAGGGACCCCCTCATCTCCAGGAGGCTCCAGATGGCCTCGTGACTGCAATCTCTGTGGAGAAGGCCCAGACAGTTTGCATGTCTGTCCTGCGGCTGTCTGAGTACATGCTGGGCTGGCTAATGTCAGGGAGTTGGTAATTGTCCCTTTTAGCCGTCTGCTTTCACTGGAGACACTTTGATGTTAAATAATCCTCAGCGCCTCTGCTCCCCTTTCACTGGGGCTACTTGGTTGGGTCTTGGGTGAATCTTTGGGGCCAGCATGCAGCAACAACATGTTTGTATAATATGGGTCACAGTGAGCCAGTGCTCTCCGCACACATGCTCTATCACCAGAAAGACAGTCGGCAGCCAGTGAGTCAGTGCCCTCTGCACACGTGCTCTATCACCAGGTAGATGTAGTTGGCAGCCAGCGAGCCAATGAGCCGGTGCCCTTTGTACACGTGCTCTGTCACCAGGTAGACATAGTCGGCAACCAGTGAGACAGTGCCCTCCGCACACGTGCTCCATCGCCAGGTAGATGTAGTCTGTGGCCAGTGAGCCAGTGCCCTCCACACACATGCTCTGTTACCACCAGGTAGACCTAGTCAGTATCATCTACAATCTGAAACAGGTGGACCACCTTTGGGTACTCCACAGTCCTCATTCTATCTGTTTCGGATAGAATGAGGGGGAGTGTATACCTTTATGGCCACCTCAGTCCTGGTGAGGATATGGCGGGCCAGTTTCACCTGGACAAAGGTGCTCTCGCCGATGTCCCTCAGGGTCTCCATGCCCCTTGAGAACATCCTCACAGGGAGAGCTGACTGCGAGGCTGGGCCTCACCTCACTACTCTCTCCTAGTACTGTCCATTGAAAATCGCGATAGCAACTAACGATGCTAGCCACAAAACAAACCAACAAACTAACAAGCAAAAGTACAACAAAATAAACCCAAACAAACAACACACACACACACACACACACACACACACACACACACACACTAAAAAAGCACAAAGGCCAAACCAACAAATCAGATCCTAAGCCACCAAACCACCAAATGAGCTAACTAACTGTGAGTCCTACAGGTCACCACCAAGAGCTGCCTGTACTTATGGACAAAATCCATCAGCAGCGAGAGCCTTATATAGCCCGTGCTTGAGGCTCCCTCACAGTGGCTCCTTGTGAGGTCACAGCATGAAATGGCCGGGTCATGGCTGGGCGTGGCCCACGGTGGCTGTCTCACTTTTGGGCCTCCAGGAACTTTTCCACTTTAATAAGAATAAAGACTCCAGAAGCTTTTTGCTTCCGTGGGTTATGGAAACTGATGTTTACTTGTTTAGACATTAAAATTTGTAGGATGCTTCAATGACCTTTTCACTTCAAGTCTGAAAATCTCTGATAATTTTTCACTTTTTAAAAAAACACTTTTATTGGTATATTACAGTCTCAAAGACATGGAAATTAGACCTGAGACTTTGAAATTATTTGAGAAGGGCATTGGTCCAGCACTCCAACATATAGGCACAAATAGAAACTTCCTCAGTAAGATCCCCAAAGCTCAAGAAATTAAAACAAGAATTAATTAATAGGATGACATTAAGCTAAAATGTTTCTGTTCAAAAAAGGAAACCATTTAGTCTAAAGAAAGAGCCTACAGAATGGGAGAAGATCTTTGCTAGCTACTTCTCTGATAGAGGATTAATATCTAGAATATACAAAGTACTTAAAAGACTTAACACTAAAAAAATACCCAATCAAGAAATGGGCAATTGAACTAAATAGATACTTCACAAAAGAAGAACTACAAATGGCCAATAAATATATGAAAAAATGTTCAACATCATTAGCAATCAGGGGGATGCACATTTTTGGCTTTTAAAGACCTTATCATATCTAAACTCAAGGGATAAAATTCTTTATATTTTTTTGTGGTAGTAGGAAATGCACTCAGGAGCATTCTACCTTTGATCTCCACCCCTGGCCCCCAGCCCTGTTTTATTTTTTATTTTGAAACAGGGTCTCACAAAGTTGCTGAGGGACTCACTAAGTTGCTGAGGTTGGCCTCAAACGTGCAATCCTCTTGCCTCAGCCTCCCAAGCACTGGACATACAGGTGTGCCACCATGCCTGGCTCAAATTCCTTTTTCTTTCAACTCAGAATAACTGGTTTCTTTTTTTCTTTTTTTGCGGTACTGGTGATTGAACCCAGGGGCATTCTACCTCTGAGCAACACCCCCAGCCCTATTTTTTATTCTTTATTTTGAAACAGGGTCTCACTAAGTTGTGGAGGGCCTCACTAAGTAGCTGAGGCTGGCCACAAACCCAGATCCTCCTGTCTCAGCCTCCCAAGTACTGGGATTACAAGCATGTGCCACCATGCCTGGCTAGAATGACTGGTTTCAAAAGAATGGTAGCACTTCACTTACATCATAATACTATAGCAAAATGCTCCACTCCCTAAGACAACATAGGTCATATTGTTAACATCTATGGGGCCTAGAGGAAGGGAACTATCATCATAATTTCCCCATAAGGTCCTCACTGAGTTTCTCATTAGAAACCCTGGAATCCAGAAGGCAGTGGGTCGACATGAACTCAAAGTGATGAAAACCACACCTGTCTGCCAGGAATCCTATAAGTAGCAAAAGCATCCTTGCCATAGGAGGGGGAGTTGAATGCATTCCCAGACATTTTGGTCAGAAAATCAGTTCAAAGAATCCTATGTACATTGGTGAAGCTATCAATACCAATTTCAATAATATGAATGGAGAATGGGAGGGAGCAGGATGGGATCTGGAGGGAAATGCACTGGGTGCTTTGTACATGTTTATTTATTCACACTAAACCTCAATATGATGTGTGGTTACAATGCTCCAATAAAAGTATATAAGTTGGGCTTGGTGATCCATGCCTGTAATCCCAGTGCTGGGGAGGCTGAGACAGGAGGATCATACATTCAAAGCCAGCCTCAGCAACTTCTCAAGACCCTCAGCAACTTAGTGAATCCTTGTTTTAAAATTAAAAAAATGAGCTGGGGTTGTAGCCCAGAGGTAGAATGCCTTTGGGTTCAATCCTCAGTACCCAAAGTTTTATTAAAAGTTAAGTTCCCATTTCAATTGCTTTGTCCTACAACATATGATTTAAAGAGTCCCCAAACTGGATAGAAATCCAAATGTCACTTGGTCCATAGCCTGGCCTCTTGGCTCCTACTTTCACATGTTCATGAACTGGGAAAGTCTGAGAGTGGCCTCAATTCTACTGTAAAAATTTCTGTATCCTGACTTTTTACCTATAGCATTTTTCTGATCTATTTTGCTTTCAATGAAGTTAGCAAACTGTTCTTCCCTCTTTCACTGGTATCAAATTCCACTCCCCCCTCCCTGAATTTGAGCTGTTTTGCATTGGGCCAGGATGATTTATGATGTAAAGAATGTGTACATCCTGGACATTATTCTTCTGATAAAGGTAAAAGTTTAACAAAAGATCTGCAAGTCTTGGTGGAAGGTCTTTTCGAGAGTGCAAGCTAGCTGGAGTGTCTTTAGCATCCTATTTCTGGAGTTTGCATTTCAGACCCCAGAGGCAGGGCCCACACTCCCAGAGGCAGGGGTGTGGGACGGTCTCAGCCATGTGCAGGCTTCCTTGTGGGGAGCTAAGGGAGAGCTGGAAACTGTATTACTCATGTGATCTCATTTTCTGGTCCCTTTTTAAGTTTATTTCCTTTTTGTCAAGCTCTAGCCACTAGTAAACTCTTGTTTAAATGTTGCTGCCTCATCTCAGCAGTAGTGCAGGAAATTCAGGAACAGCATAAGTGTCCATGCTTAGGACAGAGTGTTAAGAAGAGACATGCTCCTTCTCCCCGGGGCTAATGCACGTGAGGCAGATCATCGAGGGAGAGTTGAGCCTCAGCTGTGAGAAACCAATCTGAGTGGTCCCGTGAACCCCATGTTGGGGAGCACCCTTCCATTGTCCATCTTAGAGGATCTGCATTTATTTATTTTTCTGAGGATGATTAGAGCTATTTATTGCATTTTCTCTAAAATAAAGAACTTTATTATTAACTCAGAAAATGTATGGAGTGCTCAATCTATGCAACATATATGAAGATTCAGAGACTCATATGGGATTTTTTCTGTCCTCATGAAATTAACAATAGTTGCAAAAGAACTAAAGATCAATGACTACAATGTTGAGGGCAGCAGGGAAGTATAAGGTATTTTGGGAAGACATACAAGAATACGATGACTTATAGGTTCCAGTGGGGGGAAATCAAGGCAAGGCCCATGATACATTGGTAGCATTCAAACTGGGCCTAGAAACCAGGCTGAGGAAGTGGTCTAAGCAAAAGCAGAGGGGAAGGACAACTTGAGGGTTTAGGTGGTCTAGAGGAGGGGGGAGAGGGAGAATTAAAGAAGGAAACATTATGTACATATGTGAGAATACCAATGCCAATCTCAATATCATGTATGGGGAAGGGGGGAGTGGGGAGGGAACAGGGGAAAAGCCCACCAAGTACTGTGTGCATGTATGTCACTATCACTAGGAAATACATTATGATGCAAGACTACAGTGCACCAATAAAAGTATTAAAAGAAAAAGAGTTCCTGTAAGGGAATGGTGGGAGAGGAGGTCGAGCAGCAAGACTGAATGCAAATCAGGAATACTACAGATGGCTTTGGTAGCAACAATAACTCCCATACCATTCCTTTACTTGCTAGTGTAAAAGGTGAATTTTAAACACAATGGCAGATCAGGAGCATGACATTATGAACAATGGATTAGAGCAAGGACAGACTCTTGAGTCAATTGGACTAAAACCTGAAGCTTCACTCAGAACTTGTTCCATGAAAAATACTAGGCAGAACCTCATCCTCATTGGAGAGAGCC
Organism: Glis glis; assembly: GCA_004027185.1. Classification (NCBI taxonomy): domain Eukaryota; kingdom Metazoa; phylum Chordata; class Mammalia; order Rodentia; family Gliridae; genus Glis; species Glis glis. Next base: position 35,047 of record PVJS01007243.1, on the reverse strand, counting down.
GTGTGGATGAAGACCCAGGCAGAGGTAAGCAATTCCAGGGAGGTTAATGTGGCTGGAGGACAGGGTGTAAGGTGGGGCTGGCCAAAAGAGAGTAGAAGCCTTCTTATATATCCTACCAGGAGGCTTTGTGTGTCCTCTCAGGGGTGTGCAAGGGAATAGCACAATGAGGTTAGTATTTTAGAAAGATCATTAAGAACTAATATGGAAGATAGATTTGAGTGGGAGAGAGTTGAACTGATGGTTGCAATAATCCAGGCAGGAGAAGCAAAGAAGGATGAAACAACTGGTGGAAACTGGGCTTCTCCTTTTGGCCACTGAAACTTCCCTTTGCAGTTAATCTCCTCACTGCATTTCTTTTCTTTTGTGGTACCATGGATTGAGCCCAGGGATGCTCTACCACAGAGCTACATCCCAGCCCTTTTTGATTTTTTATTTTGAGATAGGGGTCCACTAAGTTGCCCAGGCTGTCCTTGAACTTGGGGTCCTCTTGCCTCAGCCTCCAGAGTCACTGGGGTTAGAGGTATGTACCACCACGCCCCGCTTCCTCATTGCATTCTTAGTTGTGGGTCTGACTATCTGTTCTTTCCACTTGCTTGTGAACTCTGGTCAAGAGAGATTATGGCCATATTATAACTAAGGGTCACCTTAGCTTTGGGCACACAAAGGACACTCCATATAGTTGCCCAACAAACAAATTATTGAAATAATCTTTCTATCTCAAGAGCCTATTTATTCAATAACTGGTCCCTAGTAAACCACTAAATAGGCTTCCTCCTAGCTCAAGTAGTGCTATAATTACCTTGGGGCAATGAGCATGGCCATGCTCTGCCACAGTCATGGCCTTCCAAGCCTTTTTCTCTGTAGAAACCCAACGACCACACCAAGAAATAAAAATCGTAAGTTTATCTTGTTTTGTCTCTTCCACGCTTTCTACAAGTATTTTTCCCTTTGAAGATTTGGTTGTCTTGCACAAACTAAACCAGGAAGATATTCTTGTACTAAAATAGCAGACTCATATGTAGGTTCGTCATTTATTTATTTATTTGTTCATTTATTTATTTATTTTGTGGTACTGGGAAATGAACACGGGGTAGTCTACCTTCAAGCTACACCCCCAGAATTTTTATTTCTTTTTATTTTTTGTTTTGAAACCGGTTCCTGCTATTTTGCTGAGTGTCTTGCTATGCTGCTGAGGCTGTCCTCGAACCTGTGATCCTCCTGTTTCAGCCTCCAAAGTGCTGGAATTATAGGCGTGCACCACCACACCTGGCTAGTCTCACTTTTATTAAAGTGACAATTGAAACAAACATGCTTTTCTAGAGGTATGAAATCAATCAGTAAATAAATTATAGAGTTTTATAAGTAAAAACTTCCAGTGTTCACTATTATTCATAAGTAAAACGAGCTATCTGAAAAACATTCTATGTGGCTTACATTAGAGTGAGCACCTTCTGGGATGGTAAACAGGACATTCCTGTTTCGGTAGTGGCTGAATGAGGTAAGCTTTATGGTTGCTTCTAACGCTAAGATTCATTTATTAAAAATTTACTGTTTGACATTTTTATTCTCATTGGTTTCAAATGTTGGCCACAGAATAGAGCCCTTCTCAAGAGTAGGAAGTGCTAACTTTTTTTTTTCTTCCAGTACTGGGGATTGAACCCAAGTTTTCATGTTAGGCAAACACTTTACCACTGAGCCACATCCCCAGCCCTGCAAATGCTAATTCAAGGAGGAAGAGAAGTAAGGAGGGTAGATGTTATCTAATCCTCCAAACTCAAAGCCCTGGCAAAGACTTACAGATTCTCATATAAAGGGCATTTATATCTTTTTGGTGCTTGCATCACTGTGATTAAATTTACCTTAGTCGTTTGTGAAATGGATGAAAGACATCTTTTTATTTTTTTCCTATTAGTTCTCACATAGGATTTCTAGTTTTACAGAAGTAGGGCGATGACCAAACAAACAAACAAACAAACACAATCCCAAAAGTTCAGCTTTAGAACCTCTCTAGTATGGATCCACACATTACTTCGGGGGTGGATGTAATTTAACTTGTGTTTGATATTTTTACTCTCATTGCATCTGCTATTTCAAACATTATAATCAAGCTTTACCTGAAATGAGGAAAAAAATTAGCTGGGAGATGAGAACTAAGAGTCCTAGTACTATTATGACCAGTTGTGTCTGTTTCAAATAATACTTTGATGACCTAGGCCTTGCTCTACTCATCTAGCTAATGGGTTAGTAGACTAGACAATTGCAGCAATTTCCCACATCACAACCATCTAGGACTTGAAAAGCAATTCTTTTGGTACAAAGTTTGACAGGTATTTAATGTCGTTATGTCAGCCTACCTCTCAGATGAGCATTCACAGTTTTATGTTATCTCAGTGCCTCATCTTTTGGGTTGCTTTTAGGATTTATCTAGTTAAAGCCACATAAGAAGCGTTGCTTTTCTGGGAAATGCAATGGCTCAATATATTAGTATTATTTTGATAGGTTGAACTGGTGAGACCAACACGTAGGTTTTAAGTCATACAAACTACATTTTTGTTGAATTCCTATATAGGAAGAAGGATAAACATTTATTTCTCTTTAAGTTATGTTTATGCTATTCACCAGCAATGTGATTGATAACACACAAGCTGGAAGGTGATGGTGTATTTATGTGAGACCCACACAAAGTAATCCTGCATGGTGAAATATCCTATAACACACCATTAAGGATGACTTGACCAAAGTGTTCCTTTTCCTCCAAGGAAAAATATATCTTTTAATAACTGAATAATTCATCTATTTTGATTCTTCAGACTAGATTATGACCTGAAGTTACTGCAGTACTACAGGAAATCAAGTTTGATTTTGTAATATAGTCAAATGAGTACTTTAGAGTGCCATGTCTGAGATCAATAAGGAAGCAGTAACTACATTTACTGTCATATGATGATATTGATGTAAAAACATAATGGTCAAAATTATAAAATCAATTTCATAATTTAATCAGAAATGTTTATTGATACTGTTAAAGTTGAATTCAATAGCTTCTGGTATGTAGTTAATTTCCTACCTGTCAGAAAAATGTATTGAAATGTTCTTTCTTGAAAATGATTGGAGCTAATTCAGTAGAGAAAACAGCAAAGTTTCATGCTAATAGAGATTCTTCTCTCTCTAACCCTTATTGAAGACAAATCCTGGAAGCTTTTTGTTTGGTTCTTTTAAATAATACAAAACAAAAAAAAAATGCCCATCAGACACCCAAGGGGTGGGATGGTCATCCCTTAAAATAAAAGCGAGATGTATTCTTAAGAGAGAATTGTAGTTTTTTGTGAGACTATAGAAATGAATAAGCAATATATGTGTAGAGTTGTATGACTATTCAGCAACCTCTTATGAAATATACCTATTTAAAAAAATATATGAGAGGAAAGATTAAGCTCTAGAAACTGGAATTCTTTGATTCTTTTAGTTTGCCACTAGCTACTAGTTTTGATCTTGATTCACACTAAGTTGAAAGTATCTTAATTAAAGTGAAAGTCACTTAAAGGAATGTCTGTAAGTGTGACTTGTATGTTTGATATAGAGCTTTTGTGGGTTAGGAAAGCCGCCCAGCCATACTATTTAAAGGAGATGAACACCAAATTCTGAAGGTTTAGCAGTGAATTCAGATGTATGAACCATGTGTGTGCTGTGACAAATAACACAACTTCGAAATCCTGTATGATTCTTTATAAACTATCAGTTTCTTTTCAAAACCAAAGAATGGTTCCCCCTTGCATAGTGAATGGAGTCAAGTTTCCTTATGATAGCATTCAAAAGATTTCACTATCTAGCCAAACTATTCTGGCTCATTTGCTTGCTTTTCTACCACATGCTCCTCCTTGTCTAAACTTGCATTTGAACTCTCCTTCAAATGGTCCATGCTATTGTCTTTGTTAGTGATGTTCTTCACCATACTATCTGCTTGGCACCTTTGGTGTGGATTCATTTCCTATTCTGCCTTGTACTTGCCATCTTCTTTTTGGTTTGTTCCTCTTGCCTCCCCAATTAGACTGTAAGATCCCTGATGGTTGGTACTGGGACCTATGTCTTTCAGAACATTCAATTACATAGCACATCATAGTTACTCAAAAAGCGTTTGATCAACTGAATGTTCTGCAAAATTGTTAAGATAAGGGTTCCTCGAGGAAGTATTTTAGATTTCAGCCATATTTACATTTTGGATGTGCTCTAATTCCTTTTGATAAATTAGAATTAAAAATCATTCTTGATTAGAATCATAGAATTTCTGTACAGAATCGAACTATAGGTCTCATTGTACAAGTAGGGGAATGAAGGCCCCTCAGATTGTATTTAGCATCAGAGTCATCATTAGACTCCCGGTTTCTTGATACCTGTCCATTCTTTTAAGTACATCATAATAACTCCTGAGGAACTGAACTGCCTTGAAAAAATATAGTGACTGCATTTAGAAATAGAAAATTTGTTTGATACTTGTTCTAACCCTCAGCTGAATGGGATCTGCCTTTAGCATTGTCCCCTTTTGTCTCCAACTGGGCTGCTCCCTGACCTCCCTGCGTCATCTCCTGCACTTGGCATTTTCACTTGTTTTGATTATTCTATTAATGTCAAGTACGCACATTAAATTCCAGTCTAAGGTTTATTAAATGTCAACTATGACTGGGTTTACATAAAGAAAAAAAGGATGTATTTAGCATGAAAACTTAATACATAAGGAAATACAAGGATGTGTCTAATGTCTGTGTGAGTTTGTCTATAGAACTTATGCGTCTCAGCAAAAATGACTAAAAAGAAAATTCTATTTTTCCACTAACTCTCTTATGTGCTTCTGTGGAGATAAACATCCAATCATTTGGATTAAGATGACAAAAGCAGAATATGTTGGACCATTGATTTATATATGCAATGTTCTATAAGATATAAAGAACATTATAGCACTTTTGTATATAATATCTACCATCCATTGAATGCTCATTATATGTCTGACCTATGATAAGTGATTTATGTATCTCATTTAATTATTACAATAACCTTACAATATCTATATTATATCCTCACTTAAGTGAGCTTAAAATAATGTTCTTTGAAGTCAGACATACTTGGTTTCAACTCCCATCTCCTCCACTTATTAGTAAGGAGATCTTAAGCAAATTACTTAACTCTTCTAGACTTTAGTTTTCTCAGCTATAAAAAACAAATAATAATAACATGCACATCATGGTATTGTTGTAAGTATTAAAATAGAAAATGCATGTAGAGTACTTAGCAAAAATTCTGGTATACATTTCAGATGCTCAGTAGTTGTTAGAAATTTTTCTTTACTATCCATACAGATGAGGAAACTGAGTCATGAAGAAGTTAAATAGTTTGCTTAAGGCCATATAGCAAGTAAATGGAGGAACTCAAATTTAAACCCGTGTCTTCAAATTTCAGTGTATGACAAAATATCACAGGGGCTCATGACACCATTGGGGAGTGGTCAAGGGCAGGGTAAATTAGGATGGAAAAGAAAGAATAATATGTGTGTCCGAGACATATGATGAAGAAAAAGACCATTGACAAGCTGTAACAAAGAGGGAGAATGGTCATGAAGGACCTCAAGGTTTTGAACCCAACGAAATGGAAAAAGGGATCTTTTGATGTCCTTGGAATGGAGCTCAGGAGTCTAAACTTGCTGCTGCCCAAACTGCCAACAATGTGCTCCCTCAGCTGTAACTAGACCATGTATGAGAGGCTGTCCAATCTGGAGGCTAAAGTTCTCCTGCCCCTGCTGCCAGCATACCACCAGAAACTCTTAGCAACAACTGTGCCATTAAAATCAGAAGCAATGAAAAAAAAAAACACTTCTGTCTTTGCTACCATTTTCTAATCTTCCAACAGTTTCTTCAACTGGTATAACATAACAAGAACTCATCTGGCAAGAGTTTCTGGAAAACATAGTTTGCAGGCTTCTAGCCCTAACAATACAGAACAGAATATAGGTCAGGATGTAAGGCTGAGAGACAAAGATAAACAACCAGGATAGGAAAAATATTATAAGAATTAAAACTTTCAGGAGGAAGAAATGGTTTTAGACCAAATAAGTTGTTTTATTAGTGGATAACATAACACAGAGAAGGGCAAATGCTTCTGCTCTCAGAAATGTGTTAAAATAGGATACATTATTTGTTGGAATAGACCTATAAAAGTTAATTAAATTTCATTGCTTAAGATCATATTTTAACATAAAGGAAAACCTAATTGAAGTAAAATATAACAACTATAACAACTGAATAATATGCACATATCAGCTCCTACATACTTCTCCTGTTATCAGGTGCTACTTAACAAAATTACATTTTCATTCATCTACACAACCTCTAATAATTGAGAAGGAGTCACTTGAATGATGAAGATGTGCATGAATTATAGTTCTGTTAAATTTCCTTTTTATAGTATACATATAGTATTCTTAGGGAATGGAATGCTGATGCTTTGGCATGAAAAGTTTTCAAGCTACCAGACTTTGTTTAAACTCGTGCTCAGCCCTTGACATTTTTGGACCCTAGAAGAAATTATGGAAGAACTACCAATTATATTCTAAGTATGTCTTTTACTCTAGGTCTAGTTCTTCTCCCACTACTTACTCTTCCCACCATCCTTTTATTTATTCAGTTAAAACTAAAAGTACCTGTATCACGAGACTCTTAGACAGTCCTGTAAGCAGACTAGGAGTACTCTTAGGCAATTTTCCACATGACAACTTTTCTGTTACCTGAAAACATAAAGCCTATAAAATAAGGTTCAGAACCTATGGCTGAAAGGGCTCACATTTAAAAAAATAATTTGCCTATCAAAAATTTTAATTGTTTGAATAGATTAAGATAGTCTTTTTACAATTTTTCCCTATGACCTTCCCTTCTTTACTTTTAATTGTCTCTCTTGGTAATTATGGGGAAAATGAACTTTGTATCCTTGTATCAATTATCTGGTTCTTTGCCTTTTGAGAACTTAGGTCAAGTTCCCCACCATCACTGAAGCCTTTCCTGACTATCCCAACTTATAGTGCTCTCTGCAGCCTTTGAAAAAGTGTCTTTACAAAGACAGTCAGGGATTTATATTATGTTAGTTAGGATTGGACTCAGGAATTATTCCTGCCTTCATTTATGTAGGAGAGCAGAGGGCTGATGGTGACCATGCTCACTAAAGTGTCTTTATTCATGCCTTGCCAGCTGCCCATCTACAAAGAAGTTTCCTCCTAATATTTATTATAGCCCAAGGTCCATTGGTTTATAGCCTGGTTTTGAATCTTCAAGACCTTTCATGAGCAGTCCCACAAATCCTTGACAATGGCCAAATGAAGTACCTTTGCAGTGACTGGGGCGGGTCATAACTGTGCTCACCAATGGCTGTGCTTCCCCAATTTTCCCTGGGTACATCCCTCACCTGCAGTGAACTGAGGTGAGAGTACGGGATTGGTTCTGATCAATATAGTGTAAGCAGAATCCTGGCCTCTAAAATCTTCCATAAGATTCTCCGCTCTCTTGCTTTCCTCTTTTCATGGGTAGATGCAGAGCATTTTATGAAGGTCTGCAAATCAGAACCATTTACTATGTATAGCTTGATTCTCTGTGTCTTGCCTCGAGCCAAACTAGCTGACCTACACCAGTAGGAAATTAACTGGTTAAGAAGCTGAGATATATCATCATCATCACCATCATCATCATCATCACAATCACAACCAGTCTTAACTACCTGACCAGTACATACATCTGGAAAAATATCCATTTGACAAATTAGGAAGCTTAGCTTTAAAGAGATTAAGTAATTTGCTCAAAGCCCCATAGTTAGTAAGTGGCAAACCCAAGTCTACTTTATCAGACTTAAGTTCAACCCCATAGCTTATGCTGTTAACCACTAACTTATACCCTGATTGCCACCAGGGCTCTGGCAGAAGTATATCTGGAGATATTTTAGGTCATTTGTGAAGGTCCACTAGCTGAAGAGCAAAGTGAGATCAGACGCACCTGACAGTTATCAGGCAGAATAGTAAGAAACTGTGTAAGAGAACTCAGGATATTTTCCCAGTTCTCCTATATCATCTTTCAACTTTAATAACCTCCCTTTAAGGCTATCAGCTACATATTTACCAATTTCCACTGATACCCAGGCTAATAAGACCAACCCCTGCTTCTGATGCATCTAGGAAACCCAAAGTGGGGATCCCAAGGATGTAGTTGAGAAAGACCTAGAGCCATTTTCTGAACTTGGTGCACTGAATGCAGTCAAGAAGGGAAGTTAAGGGAGCCAGCCTCCTACATCAAGAATACCCAAATTAGGTATAAATTTCCCACTGGGAGCTGAGTATGGTCATGCATGTCTATAATCCCAATGCTTGGGAGGCTGAGAAAGGAGGATCACAGGTTCAAGGCCAATCTCAGCAACTTAGCCAGACCCTGTTTCAAAACAAAAAAAATAAAATAGGACTGGGGGTGTGGCTTGGAGGTAGAATGCCTCTGGGTTCATTCTCCAGTAAAACACACACATACACACACACACATACACACACACACACACACACACACACACACACACACTTCCCACTGGTAAGTTAAGGAAGCACTATCGTTTCATCTTTATTTATTTATTTATTTTTGGTACTGTATATTGAACCCAGTGGTGTTCCACATCTCAGCTAGACCCCTAATTCTTTTTTTATTTTGAAACAGGGTCTTGCTAAATTGATGAGGCCTCGAATCTGTTATCCGACTGTCTCAGCCTCCCAAGTACTGGAATTACAGGCTGTGCCACTGTGCATGGCTAGGATTTATGAGTTTTGACCCACTTTCAGATTCTAGCTCTGGATTTCTATTGTCCATTCCTGCTTCAGTGCCCGTGGCTTTCACCACCACTTCAAGGACTGCATTGGATTCTTCAGGTTTCAGCTTTTCACCCAACTCTCAGCTTTTCTCAGTGTTTCAGTCAGTATTCTCACTGCTGTAATCCAAAACACCTGACCACCACAACTTAGAGGAAGGAGATTTATTTGCTCACAGTTCTGGAGACTTTAGGGGTTCAGTCCATGTTAGGCCAGGTTACATCTGTGGAGCTCAGGGCATGGCGCCAGAGGCAGAGAGAGAGAGAGAGAGAGAGAGCAAGGACTCTGCTCTCACATCACAGAGGCCAGAAGCAGAGAGAGAACACGGGGAGGAGAGACTATATACAGTCCCTAAGACCACACCTCCAGGGACCCGACCTCAGCAACTAAGACCGACCTCCAACATGAGGTCTACGGGGACATTCTAAATCCAAACTGTAACACTCAGTCTCTGATTTTTGGAAGAAAATTCCTCTAACTGGCTCCATGGTATTTGCAATCTTTCCCCTGACACCCCACCCCATTGTACTCCAAAATGGAAGATGGAGTAAAGAATTGGAATGTACACTACGTCCTTTTCAGAGCACCACTAACTTCACAAAACTCTGCAGCCTTACAACAGAGTCAGGTTTTTTAAGTTTTGCCTCATCTGCCAGGAACTGTACTGTTTGTCACAAACTTAGAGCACATGACTCTGCTCTTCCAAGTCCATCAGCAATATGGAACAGGGGATCAGCCAGAGGCGACTGCCTTTATCCTCACCCTCCACGTGGAGCTCACTCTTTACTGAGGGTGATATTTGGAACTTGATGGGAGACCAGATGTTCCAGCAGCCTTTCCTTAATGCAGAGCTTCTATGATCAGAAAGCTGAGTGGCTATATTTGCATATGAAACTGTTTTCGATGGCAGTGCTGGGAATATTAAGTGGGGATGTTCCATGGAGCTCTGGAGACTTGAATCCTTAGCAATGATTTAGGAAGACCTGTTGCAAATGACTACAGTTAAATTAGCAAGCTGTGCTGTGGTGGCCTGGATGTGGGCTTTAGGAGTATTTCCTAAGCCAGCTAGAACTTATGGCCCTGAATTTCTCTCAGTGCTCTGGGGATGAATAAAAAAAAGAGGATGAAGACTTTACCCTAAGGGGACTTATAGTCTAGTTGTGTAAGACATGCATATAGGAACATTACAAGGTGAGCATGTGAGAGACTGTTTTGTGAGCACTGGGGAACTGGAGGTCAAGGCCAAGTTATTTTGCTGTCTTTCTTCCCATATATTTGAAAATCTCTCAATAGATTTAAAAAAAGAGGCATCATTGCTTAACTACTCTTTGCTATTTATTTCAATTTCCAGATGAGTTAGTCATGATTTTCAAAGCTGACAATAAAGCAAATGTGATTGCTTCTAATATAGTAGTCTATTAAGATGCAAAGACAGCAATGAACTCTGACTTCTTTGTTAGGGGATTAGAACGTTAACCCCCCATAATTCTCTGTGCCTCTTCCATCTCAGACTTTTGGGTGGTTCCTAAATCTTTAGTGGTTGAAGGCACCTAATGTCACCATTTATTTTGTCTTCCAACCTCTGTTCACTGGCACACGTGTTGTTGCTACATTCTCATTAAGAGTCTTCATTTTTGTTGAAGAGTCCAAAGTGGTTACAAGAATTATTCAGACTACATTTTTATGGTCAGTATGATTGCACTGACAGGTATCAGACAACCTGATAATATCAGCTCTAATGAATCATCTGGCTTTGTGTGATTCTGCTATAATCTCAGAATTTGTTTCATTTAGACCTCAAGCATGAATGCTACAGAAAGACACAGGGCATACACGGATCATAAGCAAATATAGACAAAGAAGTGAGGTACAGTGCAAAACACTGCGCAAGCTCTGGAACAATGAGGAATTCTTTTGAAGGATTTCAGACAATGTGGAGAAACGGTTACCAAAGCCGCAGGAATGTCAGGCCTAAAGCCCGGGCTACAGAATCTGAGTTTAAGGGGATGATGATGGATTACTCAATTCTTTCTTAAGACCCTACTCAGAATCCCATGGTGACTGAAGCCCCGGTCGACACGTTTTTCACAAGATTGCAGTAGTAACCGAGAATGAGCAAAGAAAGGGAATAAAGTTGAAACTAGAACTAAAGAGAATGAGCTACGAAGATGGGCTCAGTGCCTTAATCTTTTAAAGATATTTTCCAGGTGGGTCGACTGAGCTGTGTAACATTTCCAAGCATGCAGATAAATCTCCTCATCTATCATGATGTCACCAGTGACCCTAGAAGCCTGCAGTCCATGGTTCATCATGAAAACATTTCACGGAAGCTTTCTTATTTTTCTGTGAAGGAGGGTAAACCCAGGTTTTTGGAATTTGGGGTTTTCTCCTTATGGACTCAGGCTGAAGCTCAAGTGTGTTGATCTAAACCCTTAGTATCGGGGTATTTAAGTATAAAACTACAAGGTCCTTTATTAAATTTAAAATCGTGGGTTGCGTGTTGAACGGCCTGCATTCCATTCCATTGTTTAAATTCATCAAATAGTCACTCTGGAATTATTTCTAACAATTGGGATGACTTCATTTGTGTTTGTTTTCCCTTTCTATTAATCCATGACAAACTGTGAAATTTGCCATTTTTACCATAACCAGGCCATGAAATTTGTCATCTCTCTCTGTAATTTACATGGAGCCTTGGCTATAGATAAATTCCAGGCAGGATGATTGCTTTCCATCCGATGCAGAGGACAGAACAAAGGAGGGAGACACACAGAGGAAAACACAAACAAATTCAGAACAGACACCAGGAAGGGTTCCCCCCACCCCCGATGCCTTCTCCCTTACATGCTGTGAAGTCCACTACCTTGTACTGCCTGCCACCCAGGAAAAAGGGTATGGGACAGACTAAGGTACTATTCTCAAATCCAAAAAGCAATATGAAAGCACTCCAGGGATACTGGGAGACTTAAAAGCACAAATGTCTTGACAAACTGGAATGAGTTGGAGGGATGTGGTGGGAAGTTGGATTGAGTAATGTGGTTGAGGTCATTTGGAAGTGGAGTTTCAGAGGCAAGCCACAATAACACAACGAGAGTTTTAAAGCTTGTTCACAAGCTATTGTTCATGGATTGGGGAATTTACCCCTTCTCTTTCCACTCCCTCTTTTCCAAAATTGAACTTAAATTAGGTTCTTCCATGTCAGATGCATGAAAAGTCCTCTGAACAATTTGTGGTGAAAATTAGACTGGGCATTTTGCAAGAAAAGATCTTGTTATCTGTTTCTAATGATCTTGGTTAAGAAAAGAAGGAAAGAAAAGAGTTTCACTGCCCATTTGCTTGATTTGCAAAATACAGCATCTTCTTTGAACTGTGGACTCTGACAAGCTAGGTTATTAAAATTGTAGCAATAGCTAACCAACCACTAAAAAGGAAGGTCTCCAAGTAGACATGCGTGCTATTTCTCCACTGTGGATATGGTTTCGGTGTTGTGAATTTCCCCTAAAGGAGGAGAAATGTGGCTTCATTTGAGGGTAGCTATGAGGCTAGATGTGAAGGGATGGGAAGGAGGAGATCCCTACGCAATAGCTCTTTCCCCAGTATTCCCATCTTTTCCTGAGTGGATGAGAAGTGGGGAGCAGACAGGGGTCACATAACTGCATGAGTCCCAGGAAACTGAAAAGGGATTGATACCTTGGGGTCCATTATATTGCATTTGGCATTTTTCTTGAGTGAGAAGATGCAGGTTTTCCAGGATGCTGTGTGATGTATTGAAAGTGGAATGTCACTTTTGTTTGAGATGTAAAGTGGGAGATGGTTGCAGAGAATGGAGCTGAGCCATTGCTTTAGCTAACTCATGGTTATCTTTGCCTATGGTGAATAGGATTGCATGGATAGTAGGAAATCTGGAAGGCACATTTAATTATCTGTTTTATTCCCCTTTCTGTTTTGACTCCTGACATCACTGAGAAAATAGGAGGTTCTGATTTTCTCAATTCTGTCATTATTGCATAAACCTCCTGCCTTTGGCACATTTTTACCTCTTTCCTGCCTGTGGAAAACCTACCATTTTAACATAAATAGCTGATTTTAATATTCATCTTGGAAAATACAGAGAAGAAAAAAGCAATTAGGCAACATTTTCCTATTCCCTGGTAATAATCACTGTTGAAACATTGAATGCTTCCTTCCAATTTTTTTCCATGCCTATATATTATCATTGTTGTTTTTCTTTTTTAATTTTTTCTTTTCATTTTTAATTTATTTTAATATTCACAATAATTATACACATTTATGGGGAACAGTGTGATTATTTCGATGCATATATACAATGCCTAATGATCAGAACTGGGTAATTGATCTATTCATCCTCCTCAAGCATTTATCATTTCTTTGTGTTGGGATAGTGGTTAATATAGGCTGGGAAGTGTAGTGGGGAGGGGTGGATGGAGAGAACATGGTTAACAGGTACAGGGGTACAGTTGGATAGGAAGGGTAAGTTCTAATGTTCTATAACACAGTAATATAACTATGCTGATGACAATGAATTGTAAATTTCAAAATAGCTAGTATGGAGGGTGTGTGTGTGTGTGTGTGCACGTGTGTGTTAGTGGTGGTGATTAAATCCAAGGCCTATGCATGCTAGGAAATGGACTATATCCCTAGCCCTGTATAAAGGATTTTTTAGTATGCCCTTATATTGTTTTATATAGTTGAGTTTGAATTACATATGGAAATACTATCTTTATTAGCATCTTCTCATAAATGTTTTCCTATAACATCATAATCTCTTAAAAAGGATAATTTTTATAGTGTTCTCTTATCTCGTTAAGTAAATTCATCAATAATTCCTTTGGATTCCCTCTTGATTTAAACTTTTTGGTTGCATTGTTTTTATGACTATAAATAATATAATGATCATCTTTTTGCATATGCCTTTGTATGCATTTCTGACTGTTTTCTAGAATAGACTCCTAAATAATGAATCACTAGTTTAATGCATATGGTTATTTTATGGAACATTTTTACCAAGTTGCATTCCAGAATGGTTGTACCAATTTGCACTAGTGATAGTTTATCAACTTTACCCTCATCAGCCTTGAATATCTCTACATTGATGAAAAACTCTTCCTTTGAAAATTTTATAAACCAAGAAATGCTATGGTGTCATATATTGCAGTTTGGTGATTGCCAACAAAGCTGAACTTTTTCTATGTCCTTAATTGCAAGTCACCCTTTATCCATTGAATTTTTATGGTATCGTGGCAGCCATATAAAGGCATCTCTTAGACCACCTACTACATAGTGTCATTGACTGAGGGCTACAATTGTAGCATTTTGAAATCCATTGCTTTTTTTCTTTTTGTTTTTTCCATTCTGCCATAGTACCTTTATTTGTTTTATACTTTTATTGGTGCATTATAGTCTCACATCATAATGTAGTTCATAGTGATAGTGACATACATGCACACAGCACTTGGTGGAATTTCCCTGGCTCTCTTCCCACTGCCCCCTTCTCCATAAAGGATATTGAGATTGGCATGGGTATTCTTACATATGTACATAATGTCAATAGAAGTGTTTCCTTCATTGTTCTTCCTCCCTCCCCCACTCCTGCACTTTCCCCTAGACCACCTCCTTGGCTCCATTGGAGTTTCTCCTCCATTATCTGAAGTCCCTCTGGTATCCTGATTATTCCCTATCTTCCACATATGAGAGAAAACATATGACCCTTCACTTTCTGTGACTGGCTAATCTCACTTAACATAATGTTCTCCAGGTCCATCCACTTTCCTGCAAATGACATTATTTTGTTCTTCTTTATTGTTGAGTAGAATATCATTGTGTATATATCCCATAATTTTGTAATCCATTCATCTGTTGATGGACATCTAGGTTGGTTTCATAATTTGGCTATTGTGAATTGTGCTGCTATAAACATGGATATGCATATATTACTATAATTTTCTGATTTCAGTCCCTTTAGATAGATACCCAGGAGTGGTGTAGCTGGATCATATGGTGGATCCATTCCCAATTTTCTGAGGAATCTCCACACAGATCTCCATAGTGGCTATACTAATTTGCAATCCCACCAACAGTAGAAGAATTCATATTTCCCCACATCCTCGTCAGCATTTATTGTTGTTTGACTTCTTGATGATTGCCATTCTAATTGGGGTTAGATGGAATCTCAGTGTAGTTTTGATTTGCATCTCCCTGATTGCTAATGATGTTGAACATTTTTCATGTATTTATTGGCTATTTGTATCTCTTTGTTTGTGAAGTGTCTATTTAATTCAATTGCCCATTTCTTGATTGGGTTATTTGTGTTTTTTTAGTGTTAAGTCTTTTAAGTTCTTTGTATATCTAGATATTAGTCCTCTATCAGAAGAATAGCTAGCAAAGATCTTCTCCCATTCTGTAGGCTCTCTCTTTAGACTCTTGATGGTTTCATTTGATGAGCAGGAACTTTTTAGTTTAATGTCATCCTATTTATTAATTCTTATTTTAATTTGTGAGCTTTGGAATTCTTAATGAGGAAGTTTCAGCCTATATGTTAGAGTGTTGGACTTATGTCCTCCTTTAGTAATTTCAAAGTCTCTAATCTAGTTTCCAGGTCTTTGATCCTTCTTGAGATGACTCTTGTGCAGGGTGAGAGGTAGAGATTTAATTCCATTTTTCTACAAATAGATAACCAGTTTTCCCAATACCATTTGTTGAAAAGGCTGTCTTTTCTCCAACATATGTGTTTGGCATCTTTGTTGAAAATCAATTGGCTATAAGTGTGTGGATTTGTTTCTGTATCTTCTATTCTGTTCCATTGGTCAGTGTATTTTTATTACCATGCTGTTTTTATTACTATAACTCTGCAGTATAATTTGAAGTCAGGAGTTGTGATGCCTCCTGCATGGTTCTTATTGCTGAGAATTGCTTTGGCTATTCTGGGTCATTTGTTTTTCCATATGAAACTTAGGACTGATTTTTCTAGGTCTGTGAAGAATGACATTGGTATTTTGATAAGGATTGCATCTTCTAAGATCTTCTTCAATTTCTTTCTTTAATGTTTTATAATTTTCATTGTAGATGTAGGCATCTTGTGGGAGCTAGATAGAATGGGACGTAGAAGGGACTTAGAAGGGAAGAAGAAGAAATCTTTAGATGGACAAAGAAGGTGACCTAACTGAGGGAGTTGGGAGGGGGGTGGAGGGAAACACACTATAGCACATGATGTACATACACAAACCTATAAGACTCAATCACTATCCAGAGCATGAAAAAGAGGGAAGAAGGAGGGAATAGGGTGGGATTGAAGGGAGGGCTAAATGTGCAATGTGTGCATGTATGATGTTCATACCCTGACATATATCAAAATGTATAATTACAATGCACCAATAAATGAACATAAAAAATTAAAAAAAAAAACTTCAAACACTTAAAAAAACCAGAAAAATCCATTGTTCAGTTTATGCCAAAGCCACATCATCGACACACTGCTCCCACCACTGACTGAGGGTGGTGGGGATACTAGAGCAGACCCACTCACGGGAGGCACAGAACACCTTCCTCAGGTGGGTCGGTCTCAAGGACTCCTCTGTGGCTTTCTGACACCTCCTTGGACTGTAAGCGAGTCTGCAACCTCTCGTCTATCTGATGGCTTTCCTAGTCTGCCTGGCTCTCTCCTTATTTTCTTTCACATGGGAATTTCTCCTAATTAATATTGTGAGTTGAAATTGTGTCCCCTCAAAATTCATATTTTGAAGTCCTACTCTTAGTACCTCAGAATGTGACCTTATTTGGAAAAAAAAAGGCTGTTGCAGATGTAAATAGTAAAAATGAGGTTTTACTGGTAGGATGGGCCCCTAATCCAATTACCACTGACGTTGTTCTTAGATAAAGAATCTAAGCTCGTCAGCATCACTGAAGAGATGGATGCTTACAGAGGGAAACAAAATGAAGACACAGGAAAAACACCAAGGAATGCCTGAGGCCACCAGAAGCCAGGGGAAAGGCCTGGAGCAGATTCTCCCTCACAGCCCGCAGAAGGAACCAACCCTGCCCACACCGTGATTTCTGGATTCCCAGCCTTCAGATCTGTGAGATAATGAATTTCCATTTTTTGACTCACCCAGTTTGTGGTATTTAGTTATGGCTGTCTCAGGAAACTAATATACCTAATAAAATCCTCCCATTTTAAATCCTGTCTTACAATCTGCTTCTTGAACACTTGGACTAAGAGGCTTTATATAAGCCTTTTGTATACTGAATGTTAAACTTCCATTATTTTCTTGCAAATATTCTTCTAGCTTATATGCATTTTAATTAGTTAATAATAAAAACGTTCACGTGTTTAAATAGTCAATATTCCCATGAATCCTTTCTGTCTTTCTGTCTCTGTCTGCCTTGCTTCCTTTCTTACTTTCCTGAGAGAAAGATGATAAACATTCATCTCCTCCTTTTATTCCTAGTTTGCAAGATTTGGACTTTACACTAAGCTCTGGAGTACATTGAGAACTTTGTTTGTACTTGTAGTAAAATATGAAGTCTCTGATATTATATGAAGTCTTTTTCTCATTTCTATTGTCTTTCAAAATAGACTTATTCTTTCATACGCATCCTTCCACATGAACTTTTGAAACATTTTTTGCAAACTTACTAAACAAGAAAAAATGCCATCGTGAGGTTTTATTTGATATGCTTTAAAATAATTCAAGGCCCAGTGTGGTGGCACATGCTTGTAATCCCAGTACTTGGGAGGCTGAGACTGGAGGATCACAGGTTCGCGGCCAGCCTCAACTACTTAGTGAGGCCCTTCGCAACTTAGTGAGACCCTGTTTCAAAATAAAATAGGGCTGGGGGTATAGCTGAGAGGTAAAATAACTCTGGATTCAATCCCCAGTACCACACACACACACACACACACACACACACACACGTCAATTTGCCAAAAATTAATATGATCATTTAGTTTTGCTATCTGAGAACATTATGTCTCTAATTATTCAGTAACTGCTTTATGTTTTTCAGGAACTATCTGAAGTTTTCTTTATATAGGTTTTTTGCATGTCTTAATAGCTCTTAGGTATTTTATGGATTTTGCTTTTATTAATATTAATTTTTTTTTGTGTGTGTGGTACTGGGGATAGAACCCAGGGACACATTCTGCCTCTGAGGTATACCCCCAGCCCTATTTTTTTTTAAATAAGGTCTCACTAAGTTGCGGAGGGCCTTGCTATGTTGCTAAGGCTGGCCAATAACTTGTGATCTTCCTGTCTCAGCCTTCCAAGTACTAGGATTACAGGTGTATTATGTCATTTGATCTGGATATTATACTTTTATCAATATAGTGAAAGATTTGATTAACTTTCCATTGGTAATTGTTCAATGAATAGTCTCAATTCCCCTTCTCTATTCTGATCTCAATTTTGCTGCTTCCTCAATCTTTTCCATCTTAGCAAACAGCCCCAAGATTCATCCGATTTCTCCACCCAACACTTGTATATCATCCTTGATTCCTTTCCCTGAAGCATTTCAGGTTGTGTCCCAGCTGTTCTTCCTTCGAATGGTATCATCACATCACTAACACCCCTGTGTGAACCACTTCATCTCTCACCTGGGCTGATGGAATAACCTCTGAACTTGTCTCAGAGTTTCCTGTCTGGAGTCCTATTAATATATTCTCCACACGGCAGACAGAAAAATCGTCTTAAAGTGTAAGCTCGATTATGATACCTCCCTATTCAAAACTCTTCAGGATCCTCTGATTCGCGCTCAGACAAAATCCAATCTTCTTTCCCCACGAGGCCCTCCATGATCTAGCCCTTCCCTACCCATCCCACTTTTTGGTTCCTTCCTCTGCTCCGCCACCTGTTCTTTCTTCTGTTTCTTTTATAAAGAAATACATTTTATTGTATATATTTATTATCTACAGCATGATGTTATGGAATACATAGATGAAAAAGATTACTTTGGAAGCAAATCAACATATCCAGCATCTCTCTGTGATGTGAGCACACCACCCTCCCTTACTCAAGGCTGGTTGTTCATGTTGGAGCCTGTGCCTATGGAATGCCCCCACTGCCATGGGATGTTTTGCTTCTATCCTTGCCTGGCTGTTCCCTCAACTCATTTATGTTCAAATGTCACCAACTCAGAAAGTCCATACTTGATTACTCTGTCTAAAATACAACCCCTTGCTGGGCATGGTGGCGCACGCTTGTAATCCCAGTACTTTGGGAGGCGGAGACTGGAGGATCAGGGTTCGCGGCCAGCCTCAGCTTTCTCTCTCTCTCTCTCTCTCCCTGTCTCTCTCTATCTCTCTGTCTCTCTCTCTCTCTCTCTCTCTCTCTCTACTTAGTGAGGCCCTCCGCAACTTTGTGAGACCCGGTTTCAAAATAAAGTATAAAAAATATGGCCAGGGGTCGTAGCGCGGAGGTAGAACGCCCCTGGGTGCAATCCCCGGTACCGCAAAAAAAAAGAAAAAAATAAAATAAAATAAAATATAACCCCTTCACCTTCCCTGAGTCACATTCCATTTCCTTATTCCACTTTTTAAATTATTTTCCTGGCACTTATCACCAACTACCATTATATGTTTATTTCTTCATTTGTTTAATTTCTGTCTCTACCTCTAGAATTTCAGCTCCTTCAGAGAGGAAAATGTATGTGTCTTGTTTTCTGCATTAAAAATGCCTAAAACAGTCCAGACATAAACTAGGTATTTCCTGACACAATATTAGTTAGTGAATGAATTATTGAATGATGGACTGTTTTGAGTTTGTAGTCAGATAAACTCTTTATTCCTCGTTTTTCTAAGTCTCCTCTATGCCTTGAGGTTTCCTAAAGAGTTCATAATTTCATCTTGATTGCACAATTTCTTCTGAGCTACAGGATGTAATCACTCTTCTTGGTTGCTCGTCATAGTTTCCTCGGCTGGCTCAGGTTGTACTTTCTCTTACCTACGTTTTTCCAGACTCTTCCTCCTAGTTGGGATATCTTTCATGTCGACAGAGAAGATGAAATCTGGGACATTCTACTTCACTCTTAAACACGTTAATGTGTTACAGCTGATCAACTCAGCACACCGTCTTTCTTCCCACTCTTATTTTAAAATAACAAATAAAGAAAAAGATAGCTTTCCTCGTAAACAGTTTTTCTTAAATTTCACTTCTTTCTGGGTCCACTTTATTTGAGAAACCAGACTCAATACATGTAATACAATAAGAGAAGAGTGAAAGATGGTTTACAATGGGGCAAAGGGCACAGGGACTCTAAAGCTTTCAAAAAAATGGAATGATCACAGAGAGGCTGCAGAATTAGAAAAAGTTTTGTGTAGGATGCTTCCCATAAAATAATGGATTTTTAAGAAGAGTGTAATATTATAGATAACTTTTTTTTTTAATTTTGCGAGACTGAGTGCAGGTAGTTCCGGTGGACTACATGCCTTAGTTGTGCCTGACTTTTATCATCAGCCAAAAAGATGTCAAGGTCCGTGTGAGGCCAAGGAGAAAGTGGCAGGGAGTGTTCAGCGTCTTTAGGTTGGCAGACAGCCTCAGTGTTTTCTTGTAGGGTGAGGTCAATGCCATCGCAGCAGCAAGCGTAAGCTAACCACAGTGAGATTCATGATTTGCTGCTCTCCTAGCCCAGAGACTCAGCAACGATCTTCTCAAGATGTCTTTACATTTAAGGGGCAAAAGCACGAAGCATGTGTTTGTGCTCAGGCATGTATGTGTGAGCTTGCAAATGTTTGCGTTCTATGAACATACATGTCTGTACTGTAGGGCAAAAGGGCTTACTTTTTTCACTGAATTCATTTCTTTTCTTTTTTTATTTTATTTATCAGTGAGGCCCCTCCAGACTTCAAAGGCTTTGCAAAATACATTATGGCTCTAAACAGAAAATGAAATAAAATAAAGTTTTGCAATTGGAGTGTTTAAATGCGATGACCCTTTACATCTGGTGATATGTTGATTCAAAACACAGGGCAGAACTTAGGAAGACTGTTCTTGCTGGGAAAAGGGTCTGATGGACACCTTCAAGGGTTTTTCTTTTGTTTTGTTTTTTCATAGTGACAGTCTAACCTATTGGTAAAGTTGGCTGATAGGTGGTAAATATTCTGAAAAATAAACATTATGCCACATGGCTAAGTTTTGCTTCTTCAACAACTATGTAGCTGACAAGCTCTCATTTCCTATTTCCATTATGGTTGTTAGTCCCAATTCCCCCCATATCTGCACCCAGACATATCTTACTGTGCAGTTTGTCTGCCCGTGTGGACTCTGGGGTGACCTCGTTCTTGAGAAGAGGCCTGCAAGCTGTGGTCCAGATGGATAGCACCTGACAAACACGTGGCAGTGCCCTGGACACACAGTCCTGAGTCACTCCAGTCGCCCAGCACTCACCGTGCTGACGTGGGGCTGCACAAAAGGTTTCCAACATAGGTTTGGATATTTTCAATTCTCATGCACAGCTCTGTTTGAAATAGTTAATCTTATATGAGAAGAAAAAAAGAGAGAGAAAAAGAGAGAGAGAGGTTTGGACTGTACCCGCAGTGCCATTTTCATGGGTCTGTTCGCTGGGAGTTAAAACCAAAACCAAACAACAACAAAAACAGTAATATTTGAATCCATGTGAACATTTTGAGTGTTAAACCTCAAATATGTCTTGGTGGATTAAGGTTTCAGGAAAAAAGCCATGCCCACGGTGACAACGTGTACACCGTGTGCCTGGAGCTCTTTTCAGCCCAGAGCCATCTGAGCTGTCAGGGGCATTAAAGCTCATTAAGCAGATTCCTCTGCAGAGCACTTGCGGATCATTACTCAGTCATGTGAGTCTGTCTGCCACAGTCTCGCATTTCACAGTTCTTAGAAAACCCTTCTCGTTGATGTAGGGTGTTGCTCTCAAGCTGAGAGCCTGAGGTCTTTAATTGAAAGACAAACATGTTGGTATTATACCTTGTGCTTGGTAGAGGGTGTGGGATTTTTTTTTTTTTTTGCTTTTGTTGTTTTTTGTTTGTTTTTGTTGTTGTTTTTTTAAAGTGACAATAGTGAGAAAAATAAAAGGGGGGAGATCCACTTACCTGTGACTTTCTTAAACCACCCACCAGCTGTTTATAACATAGCACATCATTCTTTCCTGCAAGAGGAGTCTTTAAGGGATGAAAAGGAAGTCCTCCCTGGGATATCAACAAGCGGAACTGGGTGAAATGCTACACTTGCTTTTGATGGTGTGACAGTTAACTTTTTGCAAGCTGTTGATATTATTATTTTTTACTGTTTTCTTAAAGATTAGCCTTAGGGAAGTTAAATAATTAGGCATAAAATCTCTGGCATGATATTTAATCAATCACATCTTGGTTCTCAGCCTGCATTCAGCTGTTGGGAAGGCAGATGGGGGTGAGCAGCCCTCCTCACCTGCTGTGTTGGTTTGTTCTTAGGAGGGATATTGTCCTGCAACAAGTGCTGACGGTCGCGCATCCTTCAGCAATCTGGTCACACCGCTGGTGTTGCTGTGTCTGTTATTAGGGCAGCCTGACATTCTCTGCAGGCAAACTGGACTTTTAAAGGAATAAGGGCAAAAAAATGAGACTTTGGAGGGCCACCCCTTTGAGAAAAGTTGGGGGATTGTGCAATTCTCTGAATTACAGAAAGAACGGGGGAGAATGATGAAATTGGTGTAGGCTGCTGAAATTGTCTGTGGGCCAGGATAGTTTTAACATTTCAGTTAGCTGCTGTATTAGAACCAATACTCTGCTGTGTGTGTGTGTGTGTGTGTGTGTGTGTGTGTGTGTGTGTGTGTTTGTGTGTGTGGAGAGAGAGAGAGAGAGAGCAGAGTTTAACAAATTCAGTAACATGATTATGGAGGCTACCGAGTCCAAAATCTGCAGTGTGGGTTGGCAAATTGGGGACCAGAAGGGAGCTGATGCTGCAGTTTAATTCTAAAGAGGCCAACTGCTGGAAAAATTTCTTCTTCCTTGGGGGAGGGGAACCAGCCTTTATACTTCCAAGCTATACCCCCAGCCCTTTATATTTATTTTTTAAACAGGGTCTTGCTAAGTTGCTGAGGGTCTCACTAAGGTGCTGAGGCTGGCCTCAAACCTGTGATCCTCTTGTCTCAACCTCCTAAGTATGGTGCTTACAGGCATGTGCCTCTGCAAAACTGATTGGATGAGGTCCACCCACTTTAGAGGGAAATCTGCTTAAATTCCATGGTTTACCTGTTAATCTCATCTGAGAAACAACATCACAGAAACATCCAGAATAAGGTTTGACTCAATATCTGGGTACTGTGGCTTGGCCAAGTTGACACATTAAATTAATCATCACAGCAGGTTACTCATCAGCTAGACTAAATATATATTTACATCATTCTAATTCCAAAGTATTTTGAGAAGATGGGCAAAGGAAGGAGTATATAAATACTTCAGTCAGAATCTTTAAGGCCATACAGAAAAACCTAGTTAATAGAAAAAAGGATAATAATAACAGGAGATAAAAGTCTAAATAATACAAAGACTAGCTAACATGTATGTGGTAATATATGTCAGGAATATTTGCATTCTACAAAACTCTGTGAGGTAGCCAATAGTCTAGAATCAAAAAACTGGGATCAAGCCGGGCGTGGTGGTGCACGCTTGTAATCCCAGTACTTTGGGAGGCGGAGACCAGAGGATCCAGGTTCACAGCCAGCCTCAGCTCTCTCTCTCTCTCTCTCTCTCTCGCTCTCTCTCTCTCTCACTCTCTCCTTAGTAAGGCCCTCTGCAACTTCGTGAGACCTGGTTTCAAAATAAAGTATAAAAAATAGGGCCGGGGGTGTAGCGCGGAGGTAGAACGCCCCTGCGTTCAAGCCCCGGTACCGAAAAAAAAAAAAACTGGGATCAAATCCCAGCTCTATCACTCACTGGCCATGGGACCAAGTCCTTTAGCCTCTTCACTTTCCACACTGGCAGAAGGGGAACAAGAATAGCACCCACTGCAGAGAATTATTTGGAAGAGTAAATGAGTGACCCCCATACCCGGTGTGTAGAACAATACCTGGCATTTAAGAAGCCAATCAATAAAAGTTAGTTATCGCTCTATTATAGAGAATAATAAAATAGAGGGATGGAGGGCCAAGATGGTGGGGACATAAGTATGAGATTCATCTGAAACCTAGACAGGGTATATTTGCTACACATACCAGCGAGCTAATATCCAGTATGTTCATAGTTACATAACCGAACATATCTTTCTACTGAAGTTTTAGGAACCCAAAGTTTGACTGAAACTATCACATGTTGGTCTGCCTTGGGAAAACCAATGACCAATTTTGCCAAATGAGAATATGAGAGGTAGCCTGACACTTACACGTCTCTTCCCTAATACCATTGCATTTGATTATCTTTATTAAGTTTGTATTAAATAAAATCATACATGAAGTGTCCTCAAGGGATGGCATCAGAACAAAGAGTAAGGCGGCACAAAAGATGCCTGGACCGAACAATCCAAGACAATTTAGGATGGG
The DNA here is from genome assembly GCA_004027185.1 of Glis glis. Lineage (NCBI taxonomy): Eukaryota > Metazoa > Chordata > Mammalia > Rodentia > Gliridae > Glis > Glis glis. Next base: position 10,674 of record PVJS01007243.1, on the reverse strand, counting down.
CCAGAGTGAAGGAGTCAGGTTAACAGTTCAGACTGCAGGGTAGAGTATTGGTTCAGACTTTGCAGGCCTCAGCTTCCCCCAATTCATTTTATCATGACTCAGGCTATAGGAAATACAGTACAGAAACACTTTTTGACTTACTATAATACTGAGATCTTCATCCTGAAAATCAATGTGTATTTCGTTTCATTCTAGAGAATCTCTACGACAGTAGTCTAAAACATTTTTTAGTATGCTCATTATGCTATTAAAAGACAGTCCCTGCTGATTGATCTTAGCTTTCTTATAACTCAGTCAAGGACTTTGTGGAGCCATGGTGGCCCAAGTCACAAGGGAACCATTGTTAAGATGTTTAGTTTAAGTGACTTCTTGATTTAACATCTCATTGCTGGGTTTCGCAGCTTTTCCTATCCTTCTTTGTGAGCCTGAACTAATTTCTCAGTGTAGTTTGTATGCCACCTTTAACTATTTGATTCCCTTTCCTTGTCCAATTTTGCTTCTTGCTCAACGCACTTATTAGTCTCTTTGCCTGGGGCTTCGGTTTATAAGATATTTCAAAAGCCTCACACAATTGTTTTCTGACCTGGGTAGAATCCCTACTAAGAAAACTCTCCCTAGCTTGAAAACCCACAACATCGTGGGCACCACATAGCTGTTTTCTGCTTGCAGGCTCGGTCTTTCAACTCTAAGTATGGAAAACCAATAAATACCAAGAACCAATTTTATGCTAACTAGGTTGAAATGGATTTTCCAGTGCACCATTAAAAATCAAAAATTACTCAGACCATCACAGAAGCCAGCAAATTCTTAGATAACCAGGGTAATTTACTATTGTTTTGACTGCTCCACTTAGCATAAAGGTGAACTGGAGATAATTCTGACCACGTAGGGCTTAACATGATGTTTTATTGGCTTGGCTGATTTATAAATCCTATATGCATGAGATAATTGGCAACCCACTCCTTCATAGATGTGGGTTATGCAATTGGGGTGGGAAAAGGATTCACAGAAGCTGGTTTGCTGGAAATCTTTATTTTCGATCTATAAAATCTAATGTGGTTGAGAATATAAAAGTGTGGCAAAATGCCAATGTTTGGGAAAGCATTATACAAATAAAAAGCAATATTACCAGTATTATCAAGATCAATCTCTCTTTTTCCCTTTCTCTAATATTCTAAACGCAAAGACTCTAGTAAATGTTAAAATAATCTGTTTTTGCACCCCCTTTTTTTGGTACTGGGGATTTAACCCAGCTGCATTTTACCTCTGAGCTTCACCCCCAGCCCTTTCTATTCTTTTCTTTTTTTTTAATTTTTGAAACATGGCATTAGCAATGGCTAAGTTGCTAAGGCTGGCTTCAAACCTGTGATCCTCCTGTGTCTGCCTCCCAAGTACTGGGATTACAAGTGTGTGCCACTCCACCTGGCTTGGACCCATTTTTAATAAAAGAAATTAGTTCTCTGGGCCTTCATAGTGGAGCCCAGCTTTAGTTTCAAACACTGCATTTTAGGATTTTTTTTCCCAATGAGTAATTTTCTTCCACTTACCCCTTCTTTATTTTTATTCTGGGTCTTATAGGTCAATTATTACTATTAATCAACTAGAAGACTAAGTAAAGTTAACGTCATAGATCCTTCGAGGTCAGTCTTGCCAGATGGCATGAGCTGTAAAAGATATAGTATGTATGTGCTTGTGGCATAAATTGCTCTGCGTGATGAGATAGCTGTTGTTATTTGCAGAAAAGTTTATATTTTTGTTAGGTCAAGAAGCCTGTAATCCTTCAAGTGATCCCTGAACCTTATTTAATGCAGCAAACCGCAAAAGGAGCTGGGTTGAACTTTGGTGTCTGCAAGTTGGAAAGTAATAACTTTCCCCATCTCTTCTGTAAGTGACTCGTGCCACGTGATGAATGCAGACCCTTCCCTCACAAGGGTTTCCTGATATTATACACTTGTAGCAAATAAGGTTAGAACCTTTAAAATATAGCATTTAGTAATGTGCTGGAAATAGCTTCTTCTCGGTTCCTTTAAAGGTCACCGCATTTGCTTTCCAAGCGTCGTGTTAGCTCAAGCCTCTACTGAGTGGAACTGAGAACATGCTTGCCTTTGTGCCTTCAATTTTCCTGATCTTGAGAGTAAAATGGCAGGGTCTTTCACATAAAGTGGTGTGTGCATGTGCGCGCTCTTGTGAATCTAGATATATAAATGCATCATCAATGTAGTCTTAATGTTGGTTACATGTATGCACAGTGATTTTTCAATTGGAGGGAAGGTGAGGTTTGAATTATCAACAGTACAGAAACCGAGTTTAGGGAAGTAAAATTGGGGCAACAGCAACGGAAGGAAAACAAACTCGGCAGAAAGCTCTCAATGATCTGTGCTTTGCCTCCACACTCCCTGGACTGCACCCTTCACCAAACCAAAGTATGTTAACAAGACTCTAGTCAGATCAAATTAACATCACCCCTTGAGCTTTGCTACTGCTCCCTGGGAAACAAACTCATTAAGACATTGATATGAAGCAAGAAAAGAGAGTCAACTACAACATTTCTATCAAAATTAGCATTGGGTTCCAGACGCGGTGGTGCACGCCTGTAATCTCAGCTACCCAGGAGGCTGAGGCAGGAGGATTGCAAGTGGGAGGACAACCTGGGCAACTTAAGGAGACCCTGTCTCATAAATAAAAAGAGCTACAGGTGTGGCTCAGTGGCAGAGTACTTAGGAATCACGTGCAAGGTCCTGGATTCAATCTCCAGTATCACCAAAAAAAAAAAAAAAAAATAGGAAGGATTGAAAGGAGAGAATATTTCACATCAAATAAATCAAGGCCAGGCTGATAGTTAAAAAACAAAAAAGGGCTTCTTTTGTATTCCTTCTCTTCCTCTTTCTTCCCTCCCTCCCTCCCTCCTTCTCGCCTTTCTTTATTGTAATGGGGATTAAACCCAGGGGCATTCTACCTCTGAGCTAGACCTCCCAGCCCTTTTTATTTTTATTTTGAAACAGAGTCTCACTAAGTTACAGAGGGCCTCGCTATAAGTTGCTGAGGCTGGCTGCAAACTTGCAATCCTCCTGTCTCAGCTTCCCAAGTATTGGGATTACAGGTGTGTGCCACCACGTCCAGCTTGGTAAAGAACTGTAGCATGTCATTAGAATCATCACTGTCATTTGTCAGCACCTCCAATGTCCTCACCTCCCTCACCTCACCACCACTAGCACCATCACTAACGTCATCTTTGTCATGTTTATAGAAAGCAGTTGTGGTTCTTTTTAGAAGTGAACTGAATACTGCAGTGAACTGAATGTTTATGTCATCCCCAAATTCATACGTTGAAATTCTATCCCCAAGGTGATGGTATTAGCAGGTGATCAGGTTATGAGGGTAGAACCCTCATGAATAGGACTAGTGTCCTTTAAGAGACTCCAGAGAGCTTGTTTGCCCCTCCTGCCATGTGAGGACACAGCAAAAAGGAAACATACATGAATCAGGAAGTAGGCTTTCACCACACTCCAAATCTGTTAGTGCCTTGATCCTGGACTTCCAAGCTTTTAGTACTATGAAAACACATTTCTGTTGTTTACAAGCCACTCTGTTTAAGGTATTTTTAAAAGAACAGCCTGAATAGACTAAGAGATACAAAGATTGAAAGTGGTCTGTATCTGCTGAAAACTTGTACTCTATGTTCATGCCCTAGTTAATTCTGATTCCCTCTCTGCCCAATAAAAATTCTACCTAGTACTTCAAGCCCAAGGTCTAAATTCTCTTCCTCCAACCACAACCTCCCTTCTTCTGAATTCCTGATAGTAGCCACTATCTGGTTCTTTATACTATTTCATTTGCAACTATCTTTTCTGGTTGTTAGTCATCTTTTAAAGCAAGCATACTTTGTTGTTTCAACTAGATTATAATGTTTTTAAAAGTAAAGACTGTGTTTTGTATATTGGTGTGAGTACCATATTATGTAGAGCAGTACCGTGTGTGTGTGTGTGTGTGTGTGTGTGTGTGTGTGTGTGTATGTCATTATCCAGTGTTCAAAAATATCTATCAATAGATTGCAATTTTCCAGTAAAGTTAGGGAATTTGTTCATAGTAAAAATATTCCTGTAAGTGATCCTAATTTATCCAGATAAGCTTGTCTATGGAGACCATACCATATTTGCTTATTCATGAATGCCTGTTAGGGGCAGAGTGAGGTAGTAAATAGTCAAGGAAGTTGGAACTTGTATGAAGTGCAGAATATTCTTCAGAAAAAAAGAGGACATGGTCTAGTTTGTAAAATGTCCTCTGCCTCTAACATGTAGGTTCAACAAAGAGAGTTGGAGAAAAATGCTATGATGAGGACCAAAAGTGAATCCAAGGTTTACTCTGTAAACCAATAACATAAGGAAATTAATATGGAAGAGCTCACTGGACTGATGATCAGCTTTAAAAAGCAGGGCTGAGAGTTTGCAGTTAGACTGGATGAATGATAATTGTTCTCAGAAGATTTTGAATGACTGAAATATTATCCATACACACACAGGTAAAGAATTGTTTTGATCACAATAAGAAGTGAACAAGGACAGGAGGTTATCCTGGCTCATGTGTAGAATAATCTAGATGTGGGCAGTGGCTTGAGTGAAGAAGGGGAGAAACAAATGATGTGCAAAGGGAATTGTTTTTACCTCCAACTGTTTAAGAGGCAAAATAGTGAGAGAATGACATTGTCACTTATCTTGGAGCCTCCGGGAAAGAGAAGCTATTTGTCTTTGCCCCATCCCTAGATAGGAAGAGTGACCAGAAATCTCAGTTAGAAATGACAGTAGGAGTGTGGAAGACCATCCACTGCCTACTTCCAGAGGGAGTTCTTCTTAGGTTCAATGGATGGTGATGGCAAGGTTTAAGTTTAAATAGATTTGGGGGTGGTGAGTTAAACTATCTTTAATCTTTGAGCAGAGAGATGGTACAGAAAAATCACTGACTGGAAATCAGGAGTACTGGATTTCAGACTTTACCACATCTTTAAATTGCAACTTATTTCTCAGAGCTTTGGAAAAACAAGGGGAAGAGAACTAATAATTTCTAAGCAAGCTCTCATATTCTGTGGCTGCATTCTGGATTTTTGGCAAGCCATTGCTTGAGATTTAACAGTCTGGTGTTGGTATAACTTCTGTGGATTCAGCCCAAGTAGCGAACAGATCTCCTACAATCGAGATCACCTTGTCCAATATCTGCATCAGATTTCGTTCAAGGAATCTTTCAAGATTGTAGCTGAGTTTGCTGCAGGGGAGCGATGTCAGCTATGGCAAAGATGAGAAAGACGAGGGAAATACAAGACACGGTGTGAAGAAAGGCTAGAACTTGGAAAGAGAACCATGTTTTTAGCCTGCTTTATTCATGTGGGATGTTCACGAGTGTGGGATGAAGTTATGTTGAAAAAAGATGAGTCTACAGTCATTACAAGTGAGAACACGGTGTCTATACCTATCGAACCACACTCAGGTAGTTTATTTTTCTACAAGTCAAAAATTCTAGCTTGTGTGAGTTTCAAAACAACACCTCGCCATGTGAATCCACTTAATTTGGGTAATTTGTTGTAAATGAAATAGCACCTTGCTGTAGCTTGGAAGTTTTAAGGCACTTTTCAATATATGTATATAAAATATGAGAAGACAAATGCATACAATTTTCTTTCTTGGTGGTGCAAAATGCTATCCACACCTGAATCTAATGAAGTGTGTAGATCCAACCACTACAGGGATATAATCAGCAATATTCAGACTGTAGCAAAATCTATAGGGTATAGTATCAGGTTTGTTCAACAAAAATCTTATGAAAAAGAACAAAAAGAGATGAGATGGAACCCATAAATTAAAAGAGACTTCAAATACTTATGAATGAAATGCAATATATGGATGTTAGAATGTCATTAACATTCTAATTCAAACAGCAAATATCAACAAGATTTAAAATGATGACATTTGTAAGACACTTATAAATATTAACCCTGAGTAGATATTTGATAATTACTTACAAAATATTAATTTTTAAGCCATGATAATATACTGTTTTTATTTTAAGAGTCATTATCTCTTAGAGAAAACATGAGATACACATTGAAATACATATGAAATGCTATGATGTATAATTTGCTTCAAAATACTATGAGCAGGAAGCCTGGTTAAAACCAGAATTGGCTGTGTGTTGATTCTTGCTGAAGCTGGGCGATGGGCACATGGTAGTTCATTGAAGTATTCTGTTTAAAATTCTGTACAATGAGAAAAAAAATAAATGTTACATATTTAGATCAAACATTTTCTTTGTTCTAGGAGTTTTATTACTACTTCTTCAAGTAACAGGTCAGACTATACCTAAAAGAGTGGGATATAGACATTTTTGCCCTTTGGGTACAAGGTGTTACTAAGGTCGAAGCAGGGGAAGGATGTTTAACACATAGGGAGTCTAATTTTTATTGAACTAATGGGCTCTCTCCATCTCTCTGTCCAATTTTCAAACAAGAATAAAGGAGGAAAAAATGATCTTGCTTTTTGGCATTGCTGTTTCTATCAGGCAGCCCTCTTGGCCCTTTTGTAGAGGCAGGGTTCTGGTTGAAAGGGACGTTATACACAGACAAGTCATAGCATTTACATTCAGACTGAATTCTCCAGGCTTCTATGTGATTTCCATGCAACAATATGTCAGAGATACATAAGACATTGGGAATTCAAATCCAATGGTCATCGTGATGGCTTCCTTCCCCTTCACTTTCTGAGCCTATAGAGAGCTGGGTGAGCAGTCCAGTTCAGCATTCACCTCTCACCTTGTAGCAGTACCTGTCGTGCACATGCGTGTCCTCAGAGTATCCCAACTTTCACGGGTAGATTCTCTTCTCTTTCACATTCCACCAATGCACTTTAGAGTAAGCTGATAACACTCCCAGCTCTAGGGTTGGTTCCAGATTGGCTTAAGTCAATCAGTACAATCCATTGGTCGTAGCCATTGATTCTGGGAGGGAGAAATGCTCCATGCTAGTCTAATCAATATGTATCTCAGCTCCATTGTGATGTTGAAACAAAAGAAATCTCTCCTAATAGATTTGAACAAAGATGATTATGTTCCTGACTTAACCAGGAAGTTATCCTCCTGCCACGAAGGGAGCAGGTATTAGGATAGAGTTCACATTGAGGATTGCTGAGAAGAAAGATAGAAAGAAATGTGGTCTTTGGAGACATGACTGAAATGCTAGATCAATCAATTATGAAGCTGCCTCTCCTTGAGACTATTCAGTTCTGATGGCCAATAAATCTCCATTATTGTTTAAGCCAAATGACTTGTGTTTCATTTCATTTATAGCTAAAAGCATCTTAGGATGAATGGAACATTCTTACTGATTCACACAGAAATGCTGTGGATATAATATTTCAATGAAGAACCCAAGGGTTAGAATACATTGTTCACTTTGCATCTGGAATTGGTCTATGCCCCATATCAGATGTGTGAAGACAAGATTGAGAAGACCTGGTGGGAGACATCAAATAAATATACAAGTCAGGTGATTAGATGGACTTAACGGCATGATTTTGCTGAGTGGAATTCTGTTTGGTGGACTCGGAACATTCTGAATGGTTCCAAGTGAAAAGGTAAAGGTGATACTTTGCAGTTTGTAGTGATGGGTGTGGTGTCACTAGAGGTTATGAGCTATGAACAAAAAGAAAGCTGGGTTTAACACCATTCATTTCTGTTCCTTCCTTGGAAAAGATCGCATCATCTATACACAGAATGCATGCCTCAAATGGCACCAGATTACTCTAGGACAATGGGCCACGTTTGTCTTATTTGCCTCTGTATTTATTAATTATGCTGATGGAGGGCCATCTGTGTGCCAGGCACCATTCTAGGCAATGGGAAATATCCTAGTGTAAAACGATCAGATAGTAGGCAAATAAAAAGGAAATATATTACCTCTTGGATAGTAGTAAGTGCTATGGAGAAAAAAAAGTGTATCAAAGCAGGCCGAAGAATGCCAGGGATGAGGAATATAATATACAGTGGTCCTGAAGTTGACATTTAAACAGAAATATGAAAGTCATGAAAGAGAGAGCCATGTGGGTATCTAGAGGAAAAGCTTTCCAGGTAGGAGGGAACAGCCGTCTGAGAGAGGCAAGGGACTGTGGAGGGAGCACACTGAGCTTGTTGGAGGAATGCTGACAAGGACCCTGTAGCTGGAAAGGAGTGAATGAGAGGAGAGTCAGAGGAGATGAGGACACAGAGATGATAAGGGTCTAGAGCATTTAAGTTGTTAGAGGCCTGTCTAAGGACCTTGCTTAAATTATCAGTTATAAAAAAATCAGTTATTTAGGATGTTAAGCAAACAAGTTGAATTTGGGTATCATCCACGCATTTCACATATTTTAGTTTTAAAAGGTAATCCAATGCAAATTATAATGTCCTTAAAAAAACAAGCCAAACAACACAAAATGGACAAAAAAGAGACAACAATTTTATCCCTTTTATACTTCTTTCTCACTTTCCACCCCAAATATCCACCAACCTCACCCCTTGAAGTAGATTCTAACAATTTGTTGGGTGGTCATTATACTTTTTTTCTAAGTTTGTATATACTTATACCTCTTCCCCACTGTATAGGCATATATATTTCTAATTCTATGTGTGTGTGAGTGTGTGTGTGTGTGTGTGTGTGTGTGTGTGTGTGTGTATGGGGGGGTACTGGGGATTGAACTCAGGGGCATTCTACCTCTGACCTATACTCCCAGTCCTATTTTTTTATTTTGAAACAGGGCCTCACCAAGTTGCTGAAAGTCTTGTTAAGTTGCTGAGAGTCTCACTAAGTTGCTGAAACTGGCTTCAACCCTGCGATCCTCCATCTCAGCCTCCCAAGCATTGGAATTATAGGCATGCATGACCACGTCCAGCTTCTAATTCTACTTCTTATAAAAATCGGATTATGTTATATAATGGAAGTCAGTGGAAATAAGCAGTTATTTCCCACAAAGACAGCCCAGATTGATGCTGAGTCAGAATTTTATATCATCTATCTATCTATCTATCTATCTATCATCTATCTATCATCTTCTATCTATCATCTATCTATGTAATCTATCATCTATCTATAGCTCTATGTCTCTTGTCTAGCTAGGTAGCTAGTTAGCTAGCTAACTATCATCAATCATCATTGGTGCACAGGCCCCCAAAGTTATTTTGCCTGAAAATTTGGAAGAAAAGTTTTAAAAAGGTAAATAGCAGAAGGAATCATGGGATTTTAGAATTGAAGGGTACTTAAGATATTATCTAATCCAAGCCTCTTGTTTTATTAATCCAGTAAACATACTGAGCGCCTACTGCTCTGCTTGGGAGACACCGTGAAAGATGTTAGTGACAAAAAATTGTCTGGGACAGAGTTATAATCTTTATCTTAACAGGCCAGACAAGTAAGTGGAGACTCAAAATGATTACAAGGCTTTTCCAAGACACAATAGGGAAGTGACAGCTGGGACTTGAGACTAGACCACAGGGCTCTGAGTGCAGGGCTCTCCACTGTACCTCATGGTCTATGGCAGTTTCTAACAGCAAATAACCAAAAAGGCCAAGTTGAACGCTCTTGTTTGCAAAAAAGTTTAGCCATTAGAAGTCCAAACAGTGAATGAAACACTAGATAACTCCCATCTACTGGGAGCTGGTAATTGCTCTGAGAAATCTTAGTGTAAAAATCTAATTTCAACCCATTTTCTCAGAGGGTAAATTTTATTCCATTTCCTTTTCTCAGGGCTCTGTCATTAGCATATTAACCTAATGAGTGAATCAATTATTTAAAACTGGCAATATTTTTATTATGGCTAATTAAGAGTTTAATCAGAACATTCTGGTCTTTAATCCTTTGAAAAAAGCATTCACCAGAGGATGAATGAGATAGCTGGGTGGAACTTTCCTAACAATGTCTTGTACTTAGATGACCAAGGAGGAGGCTGGGGCTCTAAAGAGGAAGGTGAACGGGGGCAAGTCACAGAGGAGACAGAAAGTAGCAGCAAGCTTCCTGGACAGCAGCAGGTGAAGACAATGACTACATGTTTCTCAACAAACTGTTGGCCACAAGGAAGGATAACTGTCATCCCATGCTGGGGATATGGTTCCTGGAATCTCCATTACACAATAAAATTGGGATTTAGTAAGCAAAGCACTCCTTGATTTTCTCTGGATTCTCCTAAAGTATTTGACCATATCAGTGAAGCTTTAGTTCACTAATTACCTCAATATTTATAAAATATTACAAATACCATCAGAGAATTATGTAACCAATAATTATACTACATTCCAGGACAAGTTGTTGTTGACTTTAAAAGTACATATTAAGTAAGTATTTGCTTTCTTAAGATTTACCAAGTTCATTGTATTTCCTGTTATGCCATCATAAGGCTGAACCATCCTAAAGCCTAAACCAAAGCAAATTCAAAATATTATGTATATATATATATATATATATGCATATATGGGTATATGTGTGTATATACATATATACACATGCAGTAATGATAATATTATATATATAAGAAAAGATTATATGTTTACATAATAATATATATTATATTTATATAAAAAGGAACAGAATTGAAACAATATATACTAGTAGGTATTAAGAAGATCATTATATAATAAATGGTTCAGTTAACTAGTAATATATAA
>PVJS01007242.1:0-56804 GCA_004027185.1 Glis glis | reverse complement strand
TATATATATAATTTTTAAACTTGGGGACATTTACTGTGAGCATCCTATTGAACGTTAGTATTTCCGTTTTTCTTCCTGTTCCTAGAATATGTTTTTCTGTCTGCTTTACTGATGACTCTGGGACCTGGGGGACAAGGGCTGGGGTAAAGGAGGTATTATTGAATGTGACACTTGTTAACTTTCAAGACCAACCATTCAAGAGCCAGTGGAAGATTTTCCTTGGGCTATTCCATTTTAGGGATAGAAATTCTGTTTCTGCTCACAATAATAACAAAGCAAACACCCCCATTGATATCCATTCATCATACTGCACCTATGAGAATTCCTCTCTTATTCTCTAAGCCTCTGAGGTTTTTCAATGATCTACTACTATAGAATCATCCTGACAGAACACTTTTTTTTAAATTCAAAATGAACACTATGTCAGCTTTCTACCTTCTTAACCCATTGTCTAAAATTAGGTAATACAGTAAAATTTCTATTTCTCATTCAAGGCAATGAATTCTCTACTTACAACTTGAAGGATATTTATATGTCTTCTGACATATGGTTTTGTAAATTGTAGTTTAATAACCCTAAGTGCTGACTGCCTTGTAAACATACCTCTGGATCCTTTTCAGCAGGTCCTGATTTGAATTACCTTGATCTGGTGCCAGTCAGTGAGGCATACTAGGTTCACTGATTTTGTTTAAATGAGAATGAATGTATTCCATCATGTATATATTCTGCACAGTATATCGTGTTGATGACACGACTGTTTACATTGTTTTTTGGATTAGGGAGATACAGTTAATACTGTCTCATACAATATTTCATTGTAGGTCACTGTAACTTCAAACCTACTTTCTGGAAAATATTGTGGTGATGCATGAGAATTCTAGGCCCCAAGGTATCTATTATTCCTGCTAGCTGACTCTCTTCTGTCAGAAATGGATTCATAATATTAAGAGCATCAGCAGATGACTGGATTACAAGATTATGGAATATACACACAATGGACTTCTACTCAGCAACAAAGAACAGAATTATGTCATTTGCAGGAAAATTCAAAATTCTCTTGAGTCAGAGTAAGTGCAAACTATGGTACTTTTTCTACTCTCATTTTTTAAAATGTGCTTATTTTTGTCAAAGCATAGTAGGTACTGATGCTGCTCCATCTGGATTCCCTTTACAGGTTGGTACACACATTCCCCCAGCTTCTAAAAGGGTTAATTGCATATCCCTCATTCTTATTTCTCTCCCTGCATGAGTACTATCTGGCAAAGAAAATTATGCTCCAACACCACAACCAGGGACAGCCCGCACAAATCACTCACTGATATGAGGTTACAAAGGCTGACCCCCTTGCCTAAAGGTGGAAAAAGTTAGTGCTGTGACTTCTGCTCCAGAGAACCCCTAGGGTCAGGCCAAGGTGAAACTTATCCTGAGTCCACATCCTTACTCAGCTCTTCTTCTTCCTCCCACTCCCTTACACATTTGGTTTTCTTTTCCTAAGAGTAATTCATCATGCAACATAGGAATCCAAACGTCTGTTTTAGGCTCTGCTTCTAGAACATCTGATATAAAACAGCTGGTTCAAGGAGTGTCCCTAGGAAACAGTCTCTAAGGATGGGATTCTGGGGTTGAGTTTCCCACTAGCCACATGACAGTGGGGACCACATGACTGAGGATGGGCGGGAATCTGACTATCCTGTTCCCTAGAACACTGTAAAGATAAAATTGCTAAGCTTTTTCATTCCTGGAGATCCGGGAAAGGATGCAGGTTGAAGGGACACACTGGCTCTTGCAATAAGGTTGCTGTTTGAGAGGTTTAGGGAGAGGGTAATTTGAAGACCATGACATTGTGTGACTGTGGCTCATGAGAAGTGAGAATGACAGGCTCAACGTGATTGGACACAATTCAAGAAGACACATGAATGTCAGAGGTCTTGCTGGCAGTCCTTTAAAAGCTCTCATTTGGGGCTTTGAACATAACTCGGTGGTAGAGGGTTTTTCTAGCATGTGTGAGGCTCGGGGTTTGATCCTGGGCACTGAGAAAATAAAACACAGTAAAAGCCCTCATCTTCTGTTATTTGAGAAATGACCAGTTTAAATGCCAGGGCTTTAAGCTAATGAGAAAACTAGCAGAATCTCAGAAAGGATTGAATAATCAGTTCATCAAATCTATGCCAAAGTAAAGTCTCTCGTAAGAAAAAAGTGGGGCTTTCAAAGTTAGCTTGGAAATACTCTTTACAACCTTGAACTTCCAGATTCCCCTGGACCTACCGTCCTGAACAAGTGTCCGCTTCCCCCTCATTGAAAGAAATAACCTCACCTTCTTCATCTTGCTTGAAGAGCATCCAAGAGCCTTCAAATATGTCAGGTGCCTCACACGAAAATCCTGCTGCCTTAGTCCGTTCACGTACCAATAATAATGAATTATAAACAGTATATATTTATTTGTCACAGTTCTAGGGGCTATGATATGGCTTCATGGGAGGCCACGTGACCTTGTCCTTAGAACTGACCCACATGGGCTGAATACCTCGGAGCTCTCAAGTCCTGTGTTTCAGAGACATAGAGGGTTGGAATTGTCAGTTGGTGATTTCCAAAGAGAAAATAACCTAGAGAATGAGCAGTGGGGATGTGTCAATTCATCCCTCTCCATATCTTGTGTGTGTGTGTGTGTGTGTGTGTGTGTGTGTGTGTGTGATTCTTGTATGTATTTGTTATTTGAAATTCTAGTGAGATATATGAAATAAATAGGCATTTTTTCAAAGTGTGATGCTGTAAAATGAATAGATATTACTGGAAATAGTCAATTTGGAAGTAAGAGTAGCGATAACCCTAAGCCCAATCTCCATGATATTACATTCCATTCTTATTCTGTGAAACTACTCTCCAAAACAGAAAAGAATTTTATAGTTACAGTGGTCTTCAAATGATCCTTCTTTTTAAATTCAAGGAAATCTAGACTAGGTGATGTAAACACTGCTCAATCCAAGGAAGATGGCAAATAATGTGAGACTCTCTTTAGAAGAGATTGGGACCCAAAAAGATTTTCAAAATGAGTTTGCTTTTTCTTCATTTTAGAGAAAATCCAGGAAGTAAGACTATCATTTAGAGAGAGAGAGAGAGAGAGAGAGAGATTATGAATCATTGTTTAGGTTTAAAAGATCTCCCAGACCTCATGTGGGAGACAAGACAGCCTTGCTGGAGACAAGACAGTTGCTGGGAAAGGGTTCCTGGGGGAGTGGCCAGTGACATGGTTTGCCCAGGTCAGTTTCTGGGCTTCCTGCTCTTCTCTCTCCCCTGCCACCACTAGCTGATAACAAGGCTTCTCTCTCTCTCTCTCTCTCTCTCTCTCTCTCTCTTTCACCTATCTATCTCTCTTCTCCCTGCCATTATACCCTGAGGACCTACAGCCCTGGCTCCTGCTTGGAAGCTGGTCTAACAAGGACTGAAAATTTCCAGAACAGTAAGCAACTAAATCCTCCTTCCTCTAAATTGTGGTCCTCAGGTACTTTGGATCACAGCAGTGAGAATGCTGACTAAAACAATGGGCAATGAATTCTCCTTGCTCCTTTCATTTGGGTTTTGAAGGTAGGAGGATTGGTGTACTTGGAGTGGGCCACAAGACTTAAAAGAACAAATGATACACATGACAGTGTTATGTCTGTCTGATATTCTGCAAAAATTATGATTTCATGATCTATGAGCCATCTGCCTGTATATTCTCAACATTCTGGTGGTAGTCACTAAAAGGGGACAACTCCTTTTATGCAATTTAGGATGTGAATATTGGATTTTTTTGTTTAGCAGTCTTAATTTGGGTTCCTGCGAGGTAGCTCAGTAGTCTTAACGAAGACAAAAACTTGAAAGAATGTACCATGAACACTGATGTTTTGCAGAACAAATGTGAAACTGCAAGTTGTATTGTAATTAAATTGCGCTGTGTGATGATCACAGAGGTGTTTTGTGTTAATATTCAGTCCATTGAGCTCTATCTAATTAATTCATACTCTTCCTTTAAAAAGGAGAAAAGCAAATGCAAGTGGTAAATAGACCATTAAAACCAAAAATGAAAAAAACGCTTTTGTTATTTTAATTATCTAATTTAATTTGCTAATTAGATCACATAGAGAATTTAAATGTTTAAAAAAGAAACAATTGAAATTGTGCACTGATCTTCAGTAAAATAGCCCCTTGATTGTTCTTTCTGTCTTTATTAAAAGAAACAGCTTTGAATTTCATTTTCTCTACCACTGAGGTAAAAAACAATAGAAACTCAGAGAGTACATAACATGATAATTAGTGGGAATCCTTTCTAGAGTGTTTAATTCCCATTTCTTCATAGTTAATTCTACATTATTCAATGTATCCACTTTAAATTACATTTTCCTGGTTAAAAAATACATATTGCATCATATGCTAAATTCTACATTCCTAATAGAATCGATTATTTTATAGTCTACTCCCATAGTCAGTAAACTATGCCCCGAGGAAAGCTGACTACCACTTTTCTGTAAATAAGGTATTATTGGAAAACTGCTGTACTCACTTGCTTACTGTGATAGCTAGCTTTGGTTTACTATTACAAAATATCTGAGACAATTGGTTTATAAAGAGTAAAAGTTTATTTTTAGCTTGCTGTTCTGAAGGTATCAGTCAATGATTTGTTGTCCTCACGGCTTTGGGGCCTATGACGAGGCAACACATTTGGGAAGGAGCAAAGTTGCTCACCTATGTCATCTAGGAAGCAGAGAGGGGATGGGGGGAGAGGGTCTGATGTTCCACAATCTTGTTTGAGGTCAAGCCCCCAGTGACCTAGGAAACGCTATTAGGCTCCACCTCTTAAAGGTTCTATTATTTTCCAATAGCACCAAGCTGAGGACCAAGTCTTTAACACATGGGCCTTTGAGGATATTTCAGATCCAAACTAGAGTACTTACTGTCCATGGATGCTCTCACACTGCAACAGAATAACTGACTTGTTGGACGAAGATCTTTTGGCCCACAAAGTCTAAAGTAGTTACCATCTTTCCCTTTACTAAAAAAAAAAAAAAAAAGTTTGCCAATATCTAGTCTAGTACACAAAATAAAGTAATATACAATGTGTTTTATTACCTAATATTATATATATGGCTACTTTGCATTTTAAATTAGCAAGACAGTAGCTGTCTTAGAACTCTCTCTCTCTCTCTCTCTCTGTTCTACTAAGAGTTATAGAAGTGTGCCATGTTTTTACTTAATGAATCTATAGAAGGCAAAAAATAAGAGTACTTTGTATTGATTTATTTATTATTAAGGTCAGTGCCTTCAGACAGACTCTGGAGAAGAGGATTCAAATAATAGCCAAGAACATTGTCTCTCGTGCTGAGATAAGGCCTGCTTTGCCAGTTCCTGAGAGGGGTCCAGAAGGATTCTGAAGGAGAAGCAATACAGTAATGCAGAGTCCTCAAGCTGCAACCTTGAATCTCCTCTCAGGATAGCCTTCAAATGAGGTTCACACACTTTGTTTCTATTCTTTAAAAGGAAATGAAAACATAACCCATTAAGATAATTTATTTAAGCCCTTAAATACTGTTCACATCTATTCATTACATAATGCTAAATATATGTGATAAATTATATAAAAAAAGCAATCCTTTTGCATCTTTGGGGTATACTTTAAATTATCTCTAGGTTATTTATAATCTCTAATGCAATGTAAATACTATGGAAATAGCTGTTATGCTATATTGTTTAGGGAACATTGGCCAGAAAAAAGTTTTTACGAGTTCAGTACAGACACAATATTTTTTTCAAATATATTCTGTGTGGGATTTGTTGAAGCTACAGATGCAGAACCCATGAATAGAGAGGGATTACTGTTTCTAAGTATAAATCATATAAATGATAGCATGCATAATATATAAGTTATATAAAATTCATAGGAAATGATTAATTCTAACAAGAAATACTGACAAGGCACCTTTTACTAGTATATTTAGGCTATAGTAACAACCTGAAGAAACTGGAAGTGAGTATGGGTGTGTCTGAGTGTGCGTGTGGGTGTGTGCGTGTGGGTGGGTAGGTGGGTGGGTGGGTGGGTGGGCGTATGTATCTGTGTTTATGTGTGTTGGCACCAACTATAAACTAGATCCTTTGTTTTGTGTCTTCTGATCAGCTACAAACTTTACACTAGCCATAACCTCAAGAGATAGGGATAAAATAGAGATTTTCAACTGAGTAGTGTTGAGAGTTAGAGAAACTGATCTGGCCTGAGAAGGTTGTTTAGGTGGGGAAAGTCTCGTGGTATGGGCCATTTTAAGAGAGGGTGAAAATGTTTTAGATTTAATTCCAAGAAAAGTCACTATTGGGAAGGTCACCCAGTTCTGCGGGTGGGTCGTTACATCCAGGAATTCAGTCAGTGTGTGTGAGGTCAGGATTCTGGGAGGTCTGTCCATGCAGGAGAGAATGCCAACAAGTAGGTTTGAATAGGCAGGATCTTGGCCCTGGGTGGCACATGGAAAGGAAGAGGCAAATTATATATCCAAGCATTGGTTTCCCATCACATGGATTGGGCCTCAGGGCAGGCATCCAGCCTACAGAGGGAACAGGGTGCAGAGTGGAGTGAAGACCTCTACGGTTCGCAAAGGGAACTGAAAGGCATTTGACTTGAGACATCTGGAAGTTAAAGAACGATGGTCAGGGAAGACTGACCACAGGAAAAGATATGTCAAGCCCGTAGTGCAGAGATATTTGAGGGAAAATTGTGCCTGTTCCCTGTGCTGGAGGTAGAAATATTTGAAATTCCTTACCTCTCCAGTGGGTGAGAGAAGGGTTATTTCCCTTCACAGGCCTTGGGGTTGTGGATCTTCTAAGCTTTGGAGCTGATCAGAAGACACAAAGCAAGGCAGGTGCTCACACTCAGGGAGCTTCCTTTGGAGTTATCAAACTTACCTGGGTTATGCAACCTAACCCACTCAATTTGGAAAAGGAAGGGGGAAAAGAGGATAGTCCTTGGACCACCTTCATGTATTTTATTTGAGCTAAGAAGTAGTCATTAAAAGGTCCTGTGATGGAATGTTTTGTCATACTCAGGTCCACATGAGAAATCATGAAATCCCTATAATGACTTTAATTTGTTGGCTCCATTTGTATCTCCAGCATTCTTGATTTTAATTCCACCTTACTGCACCTATTTTATACAAGATTTTTATTTTGGTTTCTACACCAGCATGGTAACCCTCAGTTTTTTCCATAAATCCAAAGTATCACATGTGTTCCTGGCCTTCAATATTCCCTGACCCTAATTAACCTGCTTCAGTGACTCAGCAGAAAAGGTTGAAATTCCTTGCACAGGCAAAATGATGACAGTGCTGTTTTTCATGGTACTTGTTCTACTTTTCCAAAATTTGTCCAGCTGAATTATTATGTGATAACATGCCAACACTGCCTTGCTTGGCGAACTCCTAGAGAAAATTTAAGAAGTATATTTGTTTATTCAATTATCATCACAAATAAAGGCCATTAGTAGTTATTAGATTAACTTATATTGTCATCGGAAGTAATAACAAGAGAGTGTCATGAACTCTAACTTTCAATTCTGAAGTCCAGATATCTACCTACCTATCTATTTATATCTCTATTATGCTTCTGAAAATTTACATGATTTATTTCCTACTCGTTCTTTAAGTTATTACAAATTAAAACTGTCGTCTAGGGCACAGAAATTAGTTACCAATGTTTTAAAATGAGAAATTCACAGGGATAATATTAGTATTGATTTGTAAACTCATGTTTCAAATTTTAAAGAAAGACTATTGAATATAATTGATTTCTATCATTTCTCCTGGCCTTAGTGAAGACAGTCATACTTCTCTTAAAATGGTGGTGAAATATATAAGCCTCCTCTTTTTTACTTTCAGGTTCCATTTGTTGAAGCTTAAACTAAATAATTCTATTTAGTTCTATTCTTCATAAAATCATGAGGAAGCTATTTTTTAAAATAAAAACCAATGTGAAAAATTGCAGCGAAATCGGAGATAATGTGGAATTTGACAAAATGAGTAGGTCCATTACAAGAGAAAATAACAAAAGGTGATAGTTTAGGAAAGGATATAAGAAATAAAGTTAGATTGGATGGTTCTTTCCTGCAGTATAGACACTGAAAACATTTTTCAAAGCCCAAGCAAGAAATCAAATCAATGAAATCGAAAAAAGAGAGACAAATATAATGGAGGGATAATTGTTCATTTTTAACTTGACCACAGGAAAAGTCTACATCTGAACTTTTCAGAAACATAAACTAAATTTGGCCAAGGAATCCAGATTCTGTATGGTTTTGGGTAACTATGTATCATTAGTTTATTACATAAGGGACTAATGACTAGTTTATAAGCTTTAGCTAAGTTTTGTAGTGTGTACTTTGCAGCCAGCTGGCGATTCCTGGGATCATCTCAGACGGCATATTAATAAACATTTAAATCTTAAATTAGATATTAATTACATATTTGAAAATATAATTGGCACATAAAAACCACAATTTAGGTAGCTGCTCTGGGTTTTTTTCTTTCTGACATAACTTATATAAGTGAATTTAAAGTGAAAATGTTAAACGTACAACGAAACATGTGATTCATATATTTGAAAAAAATATGTGAAAATGATGCAAAATCAACTGATGTTTTAGAAGCCCTGAAATAGAATTCCAATATAATAGAACAAGTCAGTGTCCAGTGCTCTCACTCACCACCGGGATACTTTCTTGTGGTTCAGATACTTATGAAGTCAAATTGGAAGTCAGAAATTAGATTAGTAAAGCGCCGGGCATGGTGGCGCACGCTTGTAATCCTAGTACTTTGGGAGGCAGAGACAGGAGGATCTGGGTTCGTGGCCAGCCTCAGCTCTCTCTCTCTCTCTCTCTCTCTCACTCTCTCTCTCTCTCTCTCTCTCTCTACTTAGCGAGGCCCTCCGCAACTTTGTGAGACCCGGTTTCAAAATAAAGGATAAAAAAATAGGGCTGGGGTGTAGCTCAGAGGTAGAACGCCCCTGGGTTCAATCCTCGGTACCGCAAAAAAAAAAAAGAAATTAGATTAGTAATCATAAACTCAAGTAAGGTACTTGGTACATTTTGATAACTATATCAGCAAAGTTACGTAAAAATCTACAGTCCACTTGAGAACAGTGTGATCTTATTCTAAGATGGTGAGTTTTTGTGGATATTTTTCCAATATTCAAGAGTTTCCTGTAATATTAAGACATGGTCTTTTTTAAGTTTACTTTTTAGGAAAGTCCAGGGATGTGCCAAAAAGAGTGAAGACAATCAGTCCTATTTATGCCAACTTCAGGGGAGGACAAGAGCCTTGGGAAGGCAGACACTTTGCTTGTTGGGAGGCGGTAGCTGAAAAATGTATTCCCAACAGGAAATACCAAACTTTTTTCAAAGGAGAGGCACTTTTATTGAGTATAAAATAAGGTCACATTCCATTTCTGTTCTCCTTTCTTATTCCTGTGTTTCCTAGTCTATAAAATACAAGATTTCTCAGAAGATGAAACAAAATAATGTCATATGGCAACGACCCAATAACAATATTATGTTTTTGTCCTAAGAAGCTGGTCAGTGTGTGTGTGTGTGTGTGTGTGTGTGTGTGTGTGTGTGTGTGTGCGTGTGTGTCGATTGTGAAATTGAAGAAACTTTATTACTTGGAGGAATGTGTGGGGAATGTGGGCAGCCTTAAGTATAGACCTGAGATCAACGAGAAGGAGGACATTCTTTCCTCTGTGGAACTCTGGCAATGGTGGCTGCTGTGGTAGCAGCAGTAGCTGTGGCAATAACATAAGTTCTGGAATCAACAAGGTTGGATTCTTGTGGGGAGTTGACAACGTATGAGTGAAGGGCACCTTGGGCTTCCAGGGAGTATTTTTGGAGAGAAGGGATGACCAATTTTAAGAGGCAACACAAGTTCTTGAGAGTGACACAACATGGTGGCAAGAACATGGATTCGGATCTATAGTAGGATCAATACTAACCATGTGGCCTAGGACAGAGTATTTAACATCTGTTCCCTTATCTGTAATGAGCATGGTGGCATTGATGTCTACCTTGGAGCATTGCTGGTAGGATTAAATAAGAAACCCAAGCTGGGTGTGGTGGCACACACCTATAATTTCAGTACTTGGGAGGCTGAGACAGGAGGATCGCAGGTTCGAGGCCAGCCTCAGCAACTTAGCTGTTTCAAAAGAAAAAAGAAACAGGGCAGGGAGTATAGCTCATAGGTAGAATGCCTCTGGGTTCAATCACCAGTAACAAAAAAAGAAAAAAGAAGCCACGGTAAACTAGGTAAAGTACCCAACTCAGTAAAAGCACTCAATGAATATTGACTCAGAAAGAAAAACCAAACCAATAATAAGTACACAAACAAAATTCAAACAAAGCACTGTTATCTCCCAGGCTACAGTGTAGAGAAATAAAAGAAAGGATTTTCATGACTGAATGCATTTGTCTTAAGTCTTGACATAATGTACACAGCAAATCCAGGACCATATAAAAATGTGTTCTATTTTCATACTGAAGCTGTAGGTCCTTTAGACTTGGGCATTTGCTAAGAAAGTCAAAACAGCAGGGATTTCTTGACCACACTTAAGATGATTAATTTTTTTTATTTTCAACCTATTCTTTGTCAGAAGGTCATTGAATTTCATCTCTGGATGTACTTTGGTAACAAAGATGAGCGACTTTTCTTTCTCAGCATTTAAAATAAAGTGTCCTTTATTTTCAGGGAATTACTGAAAATCTACTCTTTTTGAAAATACTTACTCTAGCCTATTTGATAAAATGCTCCACTGAAATGGGAAAACATCAAAAGGAGGAGAATAAATGTCAGTTGCTCTTCAGGGTTGAGCCCTGAAGCTCTGAGACCAAGGACAAGACACTGGGAGAATGCTGAGTTGGCCAAGATGGCTAAGGAAGGGATTCTCTCAGAACAAGGTACCAGAATGCTGCCTATGGGCTTGATTCCACTAGGTAAAAATGTTAAGTTGGCAAGGAGATGCACATGTTAACTAGATTGATTGAACCTTTCTATAATATATATGTAGATTAAAATATCACATTGTACCCCACAGACTACATATATAATATATATATTTAATATATATTAAAATACTTAAAAAATAGTGTAATGTATCTCACTGTTTATAGGAAGGGAGGATATAACAGTTCTGTCTATAATGGAGTGCTCACGGAACAAAGAAATAACATTGAAATGTTGACACACTAGGCTTGCATACAATAATTTTAAGTTTTTCTGCTTCTATTTCTATATTCTTGAGTACTTAGTTGTGGTACTCCCATTGCAAAAAAAGTTATTCCTGAGACTATTAATTGTAAATTTGACTTTGAGAGTATAAAGGTATTCAGAAAAAGGAGGGTGATGCAAACCAAAGGGGGTCAATCTCTAAACGTATGCACATAATGGACTTTTACTCTTACATTGATTTTTCCATGCAACATTTTGTTGAAGAAAATTAAAGAATCTTACATGGGCTCTTTGTTTGCGTTTGTCAATTCTGCTGCCTCCTGATCTCACTTGGGTGAAGAGACCCCTTTAAAAGCTGGTGGGATGACCAAGGGTGCTTTCTAGTTCTACTTGTTCTCAAATTTATTCATGTCATTAAAATGAAAGGTAATGTAAAGGGTACGTATACAAAAGCAAATTAATCAGTCTTCTTGACAAAAGATGTTTGATACAGAGAGAGATATGGAGAAGGAAGAGAGAACAAGAAGTGTCCATCTAAATTCTGAAAAGAGAGAAATTAATACTAGCTGGGAAGATGTGAATGAATTTCCTGAAGGTTCTGAAAGACAATTCAGTGGCATGAATCTGAGCAGAGTTTGATCTCACATGGCCTCTCTTCAAACCAGACTCCATTCTTTGATGATTGTTCAGCTTTTACCAAGTTACTTAGCATCCCATACGTGAGTAGCCCCACCTCTCAAAGATCTTTTAATGGTAGAATCTACCTCATTGTTTGTAAGTATTAATCATATTAAATGGAAAGCACTTAAAACACTACATGACATTTAGTAAACTCTAGATGAATATGAGTTGTCATTTTCATGGAAAAATATGCACGTTAGACATTTGTGTTCATGTTTCCTTCGTGTGTCCCCTGTGAACTTGTTTTCTATGACTATGGTATTTACTATTGTCTCCTTCCCATCTTGTAAACATTTGTCAAAATGTTTATTAGTCTTGGCTGCCAGCCATAGCATCTGATTCTAATGGTTGAGGAAACAGAGATGTAACATGGAGGGGATGGATTTTTTTAATGTCTTCGTGAATTAGATACACAAGAACTAGTGATTTCTAAATGAAATTACGAAAGCTAATATGCTTGGGATAAAAATAGCTAAAGATGTTTAAATATGGACATTTCTGAGGTAATCCTTTTAACCATGTCATTCACCTAAAGTAACAGAATGGAATGCTGAGACTAATTCAATTTTGATAGCCTGATTTTCTGGGCTGTTTTAAATATAGTTTAATCATAGCTTGTTAAGGACAAGCTATGTAATGGAAAGTTGATTGGATTTGGAATTAGAATAATACTTTCCAAACTGTTGTCTGCAGGAAACTTGTCCTACAAGATGTTTGTGAGTGGTCTGTGAAAAGAGAATTCTTTGGCCAAATAAGTAGGAAAATGTAGAATCAGCAGATCTGAGTTCAAGATCTCACCCACCATTTATAGGACATTTAAGTTAAAGAAGTTACAAGTTTATGAACTCCATTTGTAAGAGACCAGAGTAGCATCTCATTATTTGTGTTTATTTTATGAAATAAATAGGATAAATGTACATGAAAGACCTTAGAAATGTATTCTTGATGTTTAGTAGTTAGAGGTTACAATGAAATGGACCAAAATTGGGCATTCTTTTCATGTGTCTGATATTCAAGTTTAAAGGGAAAATACTTCCTATAGGAATTTGAAAATTTATGCTTATTAGGAACAATTCTGCCTGCTATTTCAGACTTAGAAATAAGTGGAGAAATTGCTATTCCTCATAAAGATTTTTAAAATATCATTTGGTGCAAGGGCATATTTTCTTTTATTTTTCTATATAATATTTCTTTAATATGTTTATCAATGGCTAAAACAAAATAGAACAAAAAACATGGATAAAGAAACTAATTTAGAATTGGAATCAGTTAAGAATAGATGCAATTTTAAAGTAGTGTACATGTTCAAAACAATGAGAAGTGTTTTCACCATGAAGACATGATAGATGTTTGAAGAGACAGATGTTTTTAACCTGATCTAAACATTATACAATATATACCTGTATCAAAACATCACATGGTGGCCTATTAATATGTACTCTTTATGTTTTTGTGTCTAATTGGTACTAAAATAAAGCTATGAAAGTTTATGAAAAATAATGATGAAAACTAGTATTCTTCAAAAAGAAAAGTACAAACAATAACATATATTAGAAACAATGTAAAACAACCATCACTCTCACAAACTGATGGTGATAATATAAAGTGATGCAAACACTTTGGAAAACTATTTGAGAGTGTACACTAAAGTTGAACATAGGCATACCCCATGACCCACAATTCTAGAAGCATGTTTTCCAAGTCATGCACTAGAATCTTAGCAGCATCATTTGAAATAGCCCCAAAGTGAGATACTACCAATATACCCATCAAGAGTAGAAAGGAGGAGTCAATGGAGGTCTGTCTGGACAATGGAAGGCTATGCACCAAGAGAATGAATAATACATGACTTTAAGCATTAATGCACATACATGTTGCAAATACATGAGGGAAAGTCACTAGATCTAAAAGAATACATAATGTATGATTTATTTATGGAAAACTGGCAAAACCTATGTTAGAAGTTAGAAGATTGATGACCTCACAAATGTGGTAATTGGAACAGAAGCCATGAAGCATGCCCCAGACCTGAACTTAATTTTATTTCTTGATCTGGTTTTGGTTACTTGGATGTAGTCAGTTTATAAACAATGTATTGAACTAAAAACGTAGGCACATGTGCTTTTCTATGGTAAAAAAGATGAACAAGAAAAATTTAAAAAATATTCTAGTACCAAGACTATTTCCAGCTTCATAACTGAAAATTATATCTAGGTATCATCTGAGACACTCAGTGAATGATTTCTACTTTATATAAAATGCTTATTTTTTAGTACAACTTTAAGGATTGACCTGCTAAGGAATAATGTCCTTTATTTGTTATTGGCTGATGAACCACTTTATCCCTAAGTTGCTTCAAGTACTCCTCAGACACCAAGTAGTAAGGACCTCAAACCAGGGTATGGTACAGGCCATTTTTTAAGTAGTAACTAGCTGTATTTGCTCTGTGACTTAGCGGAAGGCATCCTGTTTCCAGTCACCTTAAAAGACAAAGAATAAACAAATGCAGCAATTATCACTCCAAAAAGTGCAGGTAAGTCATAGCCAGGGAGTTTAAATATTCAATCAATTAACCGTGAATCATTTAGAATGGTTCTGACAAGAGGTTTCAGCAAGTAGGAAAGGAATTCTGAAATCAGAAGAAGAATTCAGTGGTTAATAAAATTATTCTGAAAAACGAAAGTAATCTGCATATGAGCATCAGCTATGTCTTTTAATAAGATCATGCAGTTAACGAATGCATTTTTATTTTACCTTTTTAAAATATTTTTTAGGCCGGGCGTGGTGGCGCACGCTTGTAATCCCAGTACTTTGGGAGGCGGAGACCGGAGGATCCGGGTTCGTGGCCAACCTCAGCGCGCATGCGCGCGCGAACGCGATCTATCTCTCTATCTCTCTCTCTCTCTCTCTCTCTCTCTCTCTCTCTCTCTGTCTCTCTCGCTCTACCTAGTGAGGCCCTCCGCAACTTCGTGAGACCCGGTTTCAAAAATAAAGCATAAAAAAATAGGGCTGGGGGCGTAGCGCGGAGGTAGAACGCCCCTGCGTTCAATCCCCGGTACTGAAAAAAAAATTATTGGTGCAATGTAATTTATATATCATGGTGAGGTTCAAAGTGATGCAACATACATACACACAGCACCGGGTGTGTTTCCCTCGACCATGTAGTCACCGGTAGAGACTTCCTCAATACGACTCCCAAAGCTCAGGAAATAAAACCAAGAATCAATAAATGTGATAGAATCAAATTAAAAAGCTTCTTCCCAGGCAGTGAAATAGTCAGGAGTCTGAACAGAGAGCCTAGAGAATAGGAGAAAATCTTTGCCAGCTACTTCTCTGATAGAATATATGAGTGGGTTTTACTAATGTACAGGCTTCTGTTTAACCTCCTTCTCCTCTAAAATTTTGGGACTTTTCCATTATTACATCTCTTCACTGCTTATTTTCACTTCTTGCAACTCACTTAGATGATACAGACTTGTAACCCAAAAGCAGTTAGGATATGTGAGTAGCACTGAGAATCATTAACATGTATTTTTCCAGAAAATTATAAGCAGTACATTAGGAAAAAACAAAAGTTTGAGTATTATTTTAAAGATTCCTTACCTAATTTTGCAATCTTTTAGGACAATGACAGTGACTGCTTTTTATTTAGCAATGGTGCATGTTAGCTGTGAAATTTCATTTTAATAAATAAAAATATTGCTAATGAAAACAAATACATTTTAATAAATGTTACTACATACATACTACATAATGAAAGTATATGCTCTATATTACTATATGAAGAAAAGAAATTTATGGCTGCATACTTATAATATGCAAGATTAACTACATATTATATTAATTTGTTTGATTGACTGAATTCTCTAATCATTTAACATTGTTCTCTTTTAATTTAAGATCATGAAAAAACTTTTTTGAAAAAGCCAAGTACCTTAAACTTGTTTTCAGCTCATCATGGGGCTGTGACAAGTTCTTATACTCAGGGTTACTTTTGAAATAAAGCATTTCAATCAATGAAAATACATAAGAAGAAGAAATTATAAAGCTTCCTTAAAATATGACAATGATAAATAACTTGGCTCACAGTATGATATAGATGAAAGATAATTTTCTAAGATTTCAATGGATGAACATTTTACTTTCAGTTATACTCTAACTAGCAAGTTATTATTATTATTAAATTATTCTTTGATTAATAAGTTATGTTTCAATAGTTTGTTAAGTTATTAAAATAATTATTAAAGTATGCATACTTAAGTACATTTCACAGTACATTTTAACAATAAAGCCCGAAAAGTTGAAAAATTATTTTCAAAGACTATTTGCATAAGAAAAGATTCAGTGTTAAAATGGAGTCCTAGTCTCTAAATTACCTGTTTGTTCTCTTTCTCTCTCTCTCTCTCTCTCTCTCTCTCACACACACACACACACTAAACCTACCCATGCCAAAAGACAGATGAATCTATATCAAATGTTTAAGAAAAATTGACTAGAATTATAAAATTGTAGATGTTTGTTTCAATTTTTCTCTGGGAATTTCTGAAATTTTTTTTCCCTTCTGTAAATGCATATTCTTTTTATAATCAGAAAATAATTATGTACTATTTGCTCCTTCATATCTTTGTTTTAAAGATCGTTTACAAGCTTTCCCTGGCAGATTTCTTAAAACTGTGAACCTTTTTCCGTGCTAGAACCCTCAATTTAAATTCCCCAATTTATTTTTTCTTTTCAATATTTAACACTGTCTAATGTACTATACTTTAAATTTATTCATCATATTTAATGTTCTTCTCCCTAAGTAGTAGGTATGCTTCTGCGGGCCAAGATTATTTCCTGTTTTTTTTTTTCATTGGTGTATCCCCAAATCCTACAGTGGTTCATAGTATATAGCATGAACTCAGTAAGTATATATTAAATAGTTAATTTTCTAAATATATCTCTTTGATATATGCATAACATTAAGGCCATTTTATGACAAATAATAATGCCTATAGTAAAGGAATTAAGGTGGCATTCTCTCTCTCTCTCTCTCTCTCTCTCTCTCTCTCTCTTTTAGTATAGATTGGACCCAGGGGCATTCTACTTCTGAGCCACACCCCTGGCCCTATTTTATTTATTTTGAAACAGGGTCTCTCTAAGTTGTGGAGGGACCTCACTAAGTTGCTGAGGCTAGCCTCCAACCTGCAATCCTCCTGTCTCAGCTTCGTAAGTACTGGGATTACAGGCATGCACCACCAGGGCTGGCTAAGGTGGCATTGTCTTGAATGAGAGATCAGCAGTTCAATCTTTCCAGTGAGCTTAGCAAGATCAAATAAAACACTGCATATATGCTTTCCCTTGTCAGTTTAATGTGGTCTAGGAATGTCAATTCCAATTCTTATATTGTAGCTTTTGCTAATGTTGAGGACAACATATGTTTCTGATGGTAGCCATCTTTTGGAGGGAGACAAAATAATCAGAATAGAAAGAGGTAAGTAATCTTCACAGAAAATACAAATATATTTTTAATGTTGTGGAAAACCAATTCTAAGAATATATGGCTGTTCAATGTCTGGGTGCTTCTTGCAATTCTCAGTGATACTTGTATGGAGGCTGACAGGGTGGCAACCTTAGAGCAGCTTCTAGAACTGGCTGGTCCCCAGCTGCTGTTGGGATCCATGTGAAGCCTGGCAGGAAAATCAAATTCCCAGTGCTTTCATCCCCTTTCTTCTGCTCCTTGTTTGCTTTGGAGCTTTGAACCACACTCATTAATAAGTGTTAACAAGACCTTTTAAAAGGAACAAGGAATAAGAGGAAAAATAACAAGAGAGTGAGGGAGAGAAGTCATGCAAAAAAAAAAAAAAAGTAGAGTGGGAAGCAAAACATTAAGGAGTAATTCCAAACATTTTCAAGTGATCATACTCGGATATGAATATATATGATTAGCTGGTTTCATTATGACTGAATTGTAGAAATAGCATCTTCTAAAAACCTATTATTTCTTTTAAACTAAATTCTTCCAAGTACAAGTTACTGAAAGTGAAGTCACATCATAACAAACATCATAATAAACCAGCTTCAATTCCTGAATGTTAGATTCATCCTGGCTGTTAGGATCACTGAAATGGCTGGACCGCCAACATCCCCATCATTTTTATTTTTTCAAAAAATAAATAATCCTGATGTTCGAAGCACTTGATGCTAGTGAACTAAAAAATCAATAGCAGCCAAACACTTGGTTTGTTTTATGTGGCTATCATTTGAATAAACAGTTATTACAGAACACATGTACTCTTTTAGTTTATTGGAATAGGACTTAGTGATTTGCTAAATGATGTTTAAGTGACCTGAAAGAGGTTAAATAATTATATAAGAACCTAAATTAATTCCAGCTCAAATTAGTATACCAGTTACCAACTATTAAAGTAGGACTAGCAAGTATATCCCTAAGTCATTTCCTCTTTATTATTTGATTAGTAAATTAATTACAATACTGTGTATTGAGTGCTTCTTTTGTGCCATAAGCAATTCTAGGGACTTGGTATATGTATCAGTCAGTTCTTTACTTACTGGAAGAGTTTCACGTGATATACAACTTCTAATCCAAGTAAGTGGGTTACAGAACATTTGTCTTGCTAATGGATCTTTGAACTCTCTGCTGGACTTTTCTAGGCTACATTGAGTTTGGATTTAGGCATGTGTGGGATTCAGATTTTCTGTATCTATCATCTTAGGAACGTATTCAAAGAAGCATCTGCTACCTTATACAAACTTTTCTCCCAAGGAGTAAAATCTTTTGGTTCAAGGAGGAAAACATGTTTTCAAGAGGAAAACGTTTTTTCAAGGAGTAAAAACTCCTTTTCCAAGGAAGAAAGCCAGGCACTCTGTTGTTTCTGCCCACATTCCATTGACCAGAGCAAGCACAAGAACCATGTTTGACACGAATAGAGGACTGAAATGTGTTCTTCCCATGGGGAAGGTGTGGTCCATATTCCATATTTGCTGAACAATAAAGACATAAAAAATCTATCAAAAGTATAGCAATGAACAAAACCGAAAAATAGACTTTCACTTGTGGTATTTACATTCTTGCAGAGAGACACGTCATAAAAAATAGGATAAAGGATGCATTAATATCTGTTAGAAGATGAAATTTTAAATAAAATAGTGAGCGTAGCACCCATTGAATGGGTGAGCTTTGAGCAAAGATTTGGAGGAAATGGATGAATTTAGCCACGAGAATATTTAGAGGAAAACCATTTCAGGCTGAGGGTCTAGTCTTTGCCAACATCCTAAATTCAGAGTGCGTGCAGCATGTCCAAGAAAAAGCAAGGAGACAAACTAGCTGGAATGAGGAGGATACAGGTTGTGGGGGTGAAGTAGTGGATGGGGTCAGAAACGTAATGGGGATAGGAGCACTTAGGATCCTATCTTATAATAGGGAGCCTATTATACAGGTCCTTCAAGGCAATTATAAGGCCTTCTACTCTTGCTTTGAGTGAATTAGGAAGCCACTGGGTGAGAGAATTTAGCTCTAGAGATATACAATTTAGAATCACCAGAATCTAAATGATATTTAAAGTCATGGGACAAGAAGGCGCTAAGGAGCTAGTGTGTACCATAAGGAGTGAAAGTGAAGAAACAAAAGACAGAGCCAGTGGGTACCCCAACACTCAAGAAAACTTCATTTCCTATATAATATTCCTTTAATTCCTGACTGCTCAACAAGAATACAACTACAAAACCCAAGTGGTTTTCCTATTAATTCACTCCTGTAACTCAAGAAATGTCTGTCTAGATGTACAATCTATCTAATATGGTAAAACAACCGGCTTCCATTCTGATTAGTAGAATCATGCCTACTGATTGCTTGAACCTCAACATAATTGGGGCTTTCTGCAGATGTCCATCTGGCTTCTTCCTTATGTTTGCAAAGACTGAGTGCACTGCTCTATGAGGCAGCCCATGACTTTGTTGGTCACCTCTAGGAAACTTCTTCCTTTTCATTTTCAGTTGTTGGCCTTCCTGTCGGTTCTAGCCTTTTATCTCTTGTTCTACTCTTGGCCTTAGGAAATTCACCAGAAATATCAGTCAGGATTACCCAGAGAAACAGAACCAAGAGGAGATTAAGTATTGTCAGGGATCCAGTCAGGGGCCTGCTGTGGTTGCAGGTGGTGAGATCCCTAGAATGAAGAAAACACGAGGAGCCATCATTGGGAGAAGAAACAACAGAAAACAACAACTTTATTCACAGACCCATCCATTATATAGGGTTCTAGGCAAAATGACTCACATTCACGTCAGTATGATGTGCGCATGTGTGTTACACTTTGCTTAATCATTGCGCATAAGTATATACCGCGTGCATACACGAGATGCACGCACATCCGTAGTCCACATGTGCAAGATGTGTGTGCATCTGCAGCTGAGCAGGATCATACTGTCACCACCACCCTGTACTCCCTCTGTTAGCACATTCTACCTGCTACATGGTGGACACCGTGACTTGAGCCAGACAGCATTACATTGGGCCCGAAGACTGCAACAGCAATAAAGGGTGCAATGGGTAACTACTAGTCCTCCAGCCACACAGGCAAGGATAGTCAATATCCACCTCCAGGAGGAGCCCAGTGAGTTCCACCAGGTTGTAAGCAGTTTCTCCTGTAAGGCCTGAATAGCCTGTACCTCCGCATCCATCTTCACTAAGGCTTGCTGTACCTGCTGCTGGTGGTCTGGAATATACACACAGCATTCTACATGGAGAAGAGCACACATTCTACCTTGGGCAGCAGTGAGCATATCTAATGCAAAACTTTCCACATCTGGGTGGTTTCATCCATTAAAAGGAAGAAAAGCCCATCAGGATATATTTAAAGCTGCTGCAACATGTTGGGCTAAGACTTCCACCTGTAGCTCTACATCTATAGCAACACTCCCTGGAATAAACAAAGCTAACATAACACTTGGTGCATCCATTCAACAATTCAGTTGGTTACAGAATGGTTTACCTATTCTATACAAAAAAAGGTGCTATGCTTACAAGCTCTACATGTTCGTTCCCCTATTAACAAGCCCCACCCATTTTCCATAGCATATCCCAATGGGGGGGGGATTATTAAGGTTTTGACACAACGACTTCTCTATTACAGAGCATCATCCATCCCATTCTGGGCTGCTGTGGTTTCAGGTTCATAAAGTAGTCCAATTGTCTGCAGTAGTGGGGGAATTTGTCATGGGAGACCTTTCACTGTCTCCACTGGTAGTTTGGTGCAAACCCAGTGATGGGAGGTGTTATGTAGTCTTGCAAAGCTGTGTGCCCAGGAAAGCAGGATATTCCCTGTCATTGACCTGGACAATAGGACAGGGCAGAAAAAGAGACCATTATAAGTCGGGCATGGTGACGCATGCTTGTCCCAGTACTTGGGAGGCTGGGACCGGAGAATCCGGATTCGCAGTCAGCCTCAGCTACTTAGTGAGGCCCTCTGCAACTTAGTGAGACCCTGTTTCAAAATAAAGAATACAAAATAGGGCTGGGGGTGTAGCTCGGAGGTAAAATGCCCCTGGGTTCAATCTCTAGTACAAAAAAAAAGAGAGAACATTATAGATTAGTCTATCCCTTCTGGGAGGATGCAAATGACAGGCTCGTCTTGCAAACATTCTCCACTATATATGAAGGAATAGGCCATAGTCTTTGTTGTGGATGGCGTTGATGGATTTGAAGTGCTCTTGCATGAATGACGTGGAGTCAGAAATATTATTATTAGAGAAACAAGGAGGCTGGGGAGCAGGCAGAGATCTCCCCTGCTCTCCTTCAACCAGAGTCTTTCTTTTATTGAGGGTTTTAACCAAAATTTTGTAAAAATGATTAGTCACAGGAGACAGCAAAGCAGTCATAGGATGAGTCAGGGAAAAACATCAAGGCAGTCATGGATGAATCAAGGAAGGGAAGGGTAAAATTCTGGGAAATAAGGAAGCTACCAGGATCTCTGCTTATCATCAAGGTCCCTGCTTATGGGTCCCATTTGGTCCTTGGAAACTTGTTTGCATGCAAACTAATTTCCACTTGGGTGGGCAGTGTGTGCCCCTCCCAAGCCAGACTGAGGCGACCTTGGAGCTGATGACTAAGAAGGCTTCCAACATGTCTAATGAATTGTGTGTCTTTCAAAATTGTGCCTTCCACCTATGAGGGAAGCCTGGCAGTGTCTGGCCACTATTTAAAGTCCCAGTTGCAACTGGACCTTCTGTCCCAGGCTCCCTGTGTGTAGGAGTGCAACCTGTGGCTTCTGCACACACCAGGCCCACTCCCAGAGATCTTGCCACCCTGGGGTCAAGGGTTTAGGTGAAAGGAGTAAAGGGCTTCTCTCCTCACATTTCATTGCACCTGGGAGTCTTCTGAGCTGTCACCTTCAAAATGCAGGGCATTCCTGCTCTTACCTTATCTAAGGGTACGTGCCCAATGTGGCCAGGTTGCTCATTTAAAAGCCACACTTGTGCCCACCCCCTCTTCCAATGGGGGTCAAGGCCTTCAGCTACTCCTTCCGGAGTCCATTAAAGCGTTCAATCATTCTGGCTGCTTGGGGCCGGACTTGCACTTGAGCGTCGGCAGCATCATTACTGGGGGTCTGTAAAGGCCTGTGCCCTGAAACATGATATATAATAGCTCCTTCCCAGAGGCCCCATTTCCACAGGTCCTCCCACATATCCTTCCCCCACAATGGGTGGTGCCCAATCAACCAGTTTTGTGCTGCCCATGAGGGCACCCACAAGGTTAGCCCATGGTAGACTGCCCAGCTATCTGTACAGACAGTCAAAGGCCCAGTCTCCTTCATGAGAACTAATCAGACTGCCTGGAGTTTAGCCCATTGGCTGGAGCATCCAGCACTGGTCTTATACCAAAAATTTCTATGGCAGGCTATAAAGTCACAACTGCCCACGTGGGCAGTTATCCATGACAGGAGCCATCAGTATACCACACTTCCTCCTCTTAGGGACTTGGGGCATCTCTCACCTCTGTGGGTTCCCAGGGGGCTATCTCTTGGAACTGTACTAGACCTAGCAAAGTATGTAACTGTTCAGACAAAGAGCTACTAGAAAACCACGCTCATTGCTCTAAATATGCACCCCACTTTGTCAGAGTCAGCATTTGAGCTATCCCTGTCTGGGGGGTCTGAGTCCAGGACCTCTGTCAACCTTCAACTAAGTATGCACCCCACTTTGTCAGAGTGGGTGTTTGGGCTATCCCTGTCTGGGGGGTCCAAATCTAGGACCTCAGACAACCTTCATTAGAATAGGTGGTCTGCACCATCATTGACCCAGTACCTGTAACTGTTGGACCCTTCCCGGTCAAGGATATGCTTGTATCTTGTCTATCACTGCTTCAGGTATCACCTTTGTCTTACTCCACCAGACAACTCCCAGTAATTTGACAGAATACCCATTTCCCTAGACCTTGTCCTCAATAACAGCCCACCTCTATTCCTGGAGAAGGGCTCAGAGATTACATGTAGCTGCTTCTAACTCTGTAAGAAAATCAGAGGTTATCGTAACATCATCAATACAATGGTACAACCTTACAGCCTCAGAATTCTGCCAAGAGGCTACAACATAATGGGACTGTCCCAGTTCATGTGACAGATGATCCATCAGTTCTAAAATGTTGGGTACCACTGCATGCAAGGTGGTGTCACTTTATTTAGATCCTGATAGTCCACTGTCATGCACTAGGAACTGTCAGGTTTTCGTACTGGCTACATGGGAGAGTTGAAGGGGCTATGAGTCGGACATATTACACTTGCCTCTTCTAGCTTTGCTATCATTTGTCCAATTTCCTCATGCCCTCCCCCCATACATTCACAATCCTCGTGGCTTGGGGCAGTTGTAAGGCAGCATGATGATGGTGTCCTTTAGTATAGTCTTTACCACACACACTCATAGCTGGAATTCTCTGATAGTTATCTGCACAGTCAATCCCTGTAATATGTCCACCCCCAGGATATACTCAGCTATTGGAAATATATACATATCATATTGCTTAGGAGGCAAACAGCCAATTCCCCAAAATCACTGGGGCACGTTGAACTGTCACATTGTGGGGGCACCAGTAAATAGTTAGTTCCACATGTGGCTTCAGGTCAGGCGGTTTCCCCACTAACCAGGTACCCCACCGAGTCCCTAGTCTGCAAGAAAGTCATAGCTGGCATGTCACAACACTGTCCGGAAAATCTAGGCCACCTGTCCAGCTGCCTCTCAGTGTGCCACTGGGGCATTTGGCTCTAATACCCAGAGCCCTCCAGACATCTTCCAGAGGGGGACATCCATTGTCTCCCTCCATTCATGCTGCTAGATATGCCAATACAGGGAACCACAGTGCAGCCGGGGGCCATATCTCACCCTGGCAGTTTCCTCCTGGGGCTGCTCCTCTGAAGGGGCGCTGGGGGCACTTACCACATCCTGCTCACTATGCCAATTGTCAGGGGCCTGGCAGGATGAAGAAACCACACGAAACCACCATCCAGAGAACAAACAGCAAATAGCAACTTTATTCACAGACCTGTCCCTTATATAGGGTTCTATGCAAAATGGAACACATTTACATCAGCATGGCATGCATATGCATGTTACATCTTGCTTAATCACTGCGCATGTGTGATACACTTTGCTTAGTCATTGTGCATAACTATGTACAGTGCACGAGCACGAGATGCACACACAATTGCAATGAGCATCTGTGGTTGTGTGGGATCATGTTGTCACCACCAGCCTATACTCCCTCTGGGTTCCCACAGGTACGCCTGTACTCACACACACTCTCTCTCTATATAGAGAGATA
This sequence comes from Glis glis, assembly GCA_004027185.1. Taxonomy (NCBI): domain Eukaryota; kingdom Metazoa; phylum Chordata; class Mammalia; order Rodentia; family Gliridae; genus Glis; species Glis glis. The sequence continues at coordinate 32,087 of PVJS01007242.1, read as the reverse complement.
AATATAGATAAAGATAAATAGATTTATTATATGAATTAGTTCATATAATAGATCATACAATTAGTTTACACAATTAGATCTCCATATGTATACATATATGGAAGTTTATTATGGGAAAGGGCCCACACAATTATGTCTCACAATATGCAAGGTGGAGAACCAGGAAAGCGGCCATTATGATTTAGTTCAAGTTCAAAGGCCTGAGAGGGGAGAGGGTTGAGAACCAGCCACTCAAAGGCCCCAATGTCCAGGAGCAGGAGATGGATGTCCCCACTCGGAGAGAGAGAGAGGCAGAGCCTTTGCCCTACCTCAACCTTTTTGTTCTATTGGAGCCCTCAAAGGATTGCCTTGCCAGATTCAAATAATATATCTTCCAGACTCCAAGACCTCCAGAAAAAACATTTTATTATTGTGTACTGTATCATGTAATATGATTATTTAAGCCCATAACACCTTCTTGATTATCCTCATCTGTGTAATATCTAGTGGGTCATAATCAAATAAACCAAAAAAATTAAAAAGTGTTTTTCATTGTATAAGACAGCGGATACATATTCTCTTCTGTAGAATTATTATTTTATGTGTGCTTTAATTTTGTAAGAGCAAAAGAGATTTTTTTTCTACAAAATGTAGCTTGTTCATATTAGGGAATTTATATAAAATGCTCAAATTAATATGTAGCTTCAACTCTATGAAACATTTTTTCACTTTAGAAAGAAATGTAGCAGCTTCATTAAGTATAATTTTAAAATCACTCCTACTTTGACTGTAAAGGCTTCATTCATTCAAAACTTACTATTTAGTTACTTTCAGAACTTGAACTGTACCTTACTTTTCTTGTTCTTTCTAACAATCTGCTACTATGTAAGTGAATATTCATTTCTGAGCTACTCTGTATATTCTAAGTAAATTCACTGTTGCTCTTGCAGCCCTGGGCACTCCCTCAAATTGTTCACCTCTACAGAGCATTCCAGAACTCTCATCGTCCTCTTGGCTACGAGGATGGCGTAGCTCCCTCTCTGAAGATTTGTACCATGTCCTCTTCACTAGCCATATAGCTGTATGGGATAAAAATTAAGTAAAAATTACTTAAAATAAGAAAAATAATATTAATAGCAGTTATTAAGAATTTCCTAAGTTCTAGAACTGTTTTAGGTGCTCTATGACTTTATGATTAACTCCTTTAACCATTACAATGCATCTTTATTTTAGGGATGACGTAGCACCGAGAGATATAAAATTTGCCAGAGGTTAATTAACTTGAATTGAACAAACAACTGTAAGTGGCCATATTAGGATTCTACCATAGGCAATCTGCTTTAAAGTGTGCACTATTGACCTTTAAGTAGAGCCCTTGAGTGCTTCACCAATATCCAGAGAGATAAAGCTGCCACTTAGCTTCTTAAATGTTTCCTGGACGCTCTTTTTATAGTCCAATGCTTTCCACCCTCCATTAACCCATCTACCCTATCCATATTTATTGATCACTTATGTATGACAAATATAATTCATGGCACTGGTACTTAGTGATATGTAAATTAGATAGTATCCTGTCTTCTTAGGAATTACACTTCAAAAGCACACTTACAGTGATTGTTTAGACGGGTGGCCAATGTTACACATACTATATATCTTACTTGATACATGACACTTTTTAGGCAGATACCATTATCTTAATGTACAAGAAGAAGACAACTCAGACATATGCAGCACCTTGCTCAAACTGGCAGAGTGGCATCCATCTTATCTCAGTTGAGTTGACATATTCAATTTCATTCAACATTCAGTGAATATTGAGCATCCTTTCTGTTCAAGGCACAGTTATAGCTACTCTGTGCTACTGCATGACCTTATGGAAGAATACAAAAAGGAGCTATTACTGATCCTGCAGGACTGAGACTATGTAGTAATGAAAATAAAGTTGCAATGGACCTTTAAAGGTATCTGATTCCAGCACAAGAAAGTAGGATGTATGAAGAGGGGCAGTTTGTTAATAAGGAGTATACATGATATAAACGGAAAGGAAAAGATAGAAGTACGGCTGCACGAAAGAGAAAAAGGCTAATGGAAAGAGTGTGGTTGGAGCACCAGGTGCCTTTGAGGGAGACAGAGGCTGAGGAGAATGAGATAAGATTCTAAATACAGTTTTCCTGTGTGAAGTTGTGACTGGGAGTTTGGAGTTACCCTCTGAGCAACAAGGTTATCTTTGTTTCAAAACAGAAGGGAGATAACTTCTTCTGAACAGCAAGGATATCCTTGTTTCAAAGCAGAAGGGAGACATCTATGCACATATTTTAACAATGTTAAAGAATATGGTACGAATAACAAGATTGCTCAAACAGAATGTTGTTTAAAAAGATTTTTAGTCGGGCGTGGTGGCACAGGCTTGTAATCCCAGTACTTGGGAGGCGGAGACTGGAGGATCCCAGTTCGCTGCCAGCCTCAGCTATTTAGTGAGGCCCTCCGCAACTTCGTGAGATCCGGTTTCAAAATAAAGTATAAAAAATAGGGCCGGGGGTGTAGCTTGGATGTAGAACGCCCCTGGGTTCAATCCCCGGTACCGCAAAAAAAAAAAAAAAAAATAAAAAATAAAAAATAAAAAATAAAAATAAAAAGATTTTTAAAGTGAAGTTCATCTTTAGTGTATCTGATCTGAAAGCTGTAGTTTTTGGTTGAGAATGTGAAGTCTAATGAAGGAAAAACTCTCTGAAACTCATAAAGGCCCCCTGATTGTATCCAACATCACCACTCTTGCAGGTACATCCTAACTGCTGAAATAGGCAGGTCCCAGGGTTAGAATGTCTATGTTGGCAGACAAATTTGAAACTTATAAACCCGCTAGTTTTCCCAAAGTCTAATGGGTAATGAGTGGCTCTACTATGGGTAGGTTTTAATACCTGAAAGGGAATAGTATTCTCTTAAAATAACTATATTTCATTGAGCACTTTTTTCTAATTCACAAATGAACCTTATTGGATAATTCTAGTTTTCAAAAACATTATTTTCAAAAAAAATAATGTTTAATTCATGTTTGATAACACTTAAACTACTGGTCCATGCATGGCATGGCCAATTTTATATCTAGAGTGAGTGCCTCTCCTAGCTTTTTCTTGCTCTTTCTCATTGACCTTCACTAATATGGACTCAGAAAACGCACAAAAAAAAAATCCACATCAAAATAGGAATTCCAAAAACTAAGGCATTTGTCAACTAAGCATTTTTATTAAATAAAAAGTTTGTAAAATATTCTTATTAGTTTTTCTATATTAATAAGTTGGGATAAAAAGCCCAACTGAAGCTTTCTTTTAAGATCCAAGGACTTTATTGTTCTAAGAATATTTTTCTTTTATATAGTAATTGAAAATGTCACAACTGGGGAAATAATGTCCATTAAGCTGAAGAATTTTGCTTCCAAATCATGATGTTGGCAGTAGAGTTCATTTTTGTTACATAATTTGCAATTCCACGTTGAATTGTAAAAACTATATTCTTTGTGGTGTATGTGTGAATAACAAGATGTTTTTGCTTTTGTTTAATATTGTCTTCTTGAAGTTAAAAAATAGAAAATATACCACGCTTCTTGTTTAAGTGGATATTGATTAGCTAAGTTATCATAGTTTAGCAATAAAAATTTTATGCTGCTTGGCATCATAAACATATCATCAGTTTTTTAGAATTAAAGTCATGGGAACATTAGTGGTAGAATTTCATAATTTTTGAGTAATAACAAATACCAAGAAGAGAAAAAAATGAATAATATAATACTACATCGTTTTATTTAATAATATTTTAATAACATGTAGAAATATAGTTTGAATTTTGCATATTTTTTTCAAAAATCCCTTTCTTATGCTTGGAATTGAAACCAGGGGCATTCTACTTCTGAGCTACATCCCCAGCCCTATTTTTAATTTTTATTTTGAAACAGTGTCTCACTAAGTTAAAGAGGACCTAAGTAGCTAAGGCTGGTTGAGAACCTGTGATCCTCCTGTCTCAGCCTCCCAAGTACTAGAATTACAGGCAGGCACCGTGGACCACGCCCAGCTCTGAAAACTTTATTATGTGTCTAGTGAGTTCTAAGTGTTGTGCTCAGCATAAGAGAGAAATAGCACAAGGAACTTCCCATAAACAAGACACTACTCTATTAAAGGAGACTGTCAGAGAATTTGCTAGGTTCCATGATCAGGGTGGACAAATTATAAAGTAGTGCTATCTGATAAGATACTAGTACAAAGAGCCACAAATGTGAGTAACACAAGTAGTTCTCAATTTTCTATTGAAAAAAATTAGATTGCATAGGCAAAATTGATTTTGGTAATTTGTTTAATTAGCATATTAGGTATGAAAAGTACATTGTTATGTGTAATAAATATATAAAACAATAATGAGGTATTTTACATTCTGTTTTTCTACTGAGTATTTGAAATTCAGCATGCATTTTCTTACTCACACTACATCTGAGTTTGGACCAACCACAGTTCCAGTGCTCCACGGCCACACATGGCCAGGGGCTATCATCTTGGAGAGTACAATGAAAGAAGTGATTATTTGCATTTGAGAAAATCAAGGGTGCCTCACCAAGGCAGGGGCTCTTGGGCCAGGACAGAGATTGTGCAAAGCCTCAAGAAGTGGAGTGGTGTGAAGAGACTTAAGTCATAAGGTCTTCTAGAATGGAGGAGAGACAGGAAAAGAAGATGGAGAGAGGCCAGCAGGCCTTGCTAACCACCCTCCACTTAATAGCTCCCATTCCAAAACTCCTTGGCTCTATGACAAGCTGGTGGCATTAAGCCTCAGTGACCCAATCCTAACAGGAAAACAAAACAAAAAACCTTAATTAAAATCCTTCCTTGTGCCAGAAAATAATTAATCAATGACTAAATGTCAATCTTGAGAAAAAGGGTACTATATTGCTGAAACTACTATCCCAGTCTCTGCCTTCCTTCTTGGCTGTTTCTTTTGAAAGGCAAATTTGCAAATGACTGGGAAACCTACAGGATTAGCTCATGTTTTTCTTGGCTTTCTGGGATTTTGCTCAGATGCCCATGGTACATGCTTGAATCCTATGTGGGCAGAATAATATCCAAAATATTTGGATTCAACTGGGAGAATGCAAAAAAAAAAAGGTGCTGAGAAATGTTTGGTACTTCTAGTCTCCTTTGTTCACTAATTCATTTGTTGGGACATGAAATCCTGTTGTTACACTTACAACCACAAACTTCAGACTTAACAAAAAAGGATTTATTCAAATATAGAATTTTGGGCAAGGACAGGTTGCCATAAACAAAAGTAATTCATTTTCCCTTGGGGTGACCTGCTCTTCTAGTACTTTTCCAAAAGAGAATTTAGGCAGCAATAGTCCATGATGGCTAAAAACTGCCCAGCAAGCTGCACTCAGGAGTATTTGCTAAGTTTGCTTTACAGTTATTTAGTTTGGTTTTGTTTTAACTTTTAAGAGAATAAAAAGAGTGTAAAATGAAGTAACTTCCCCTAGCCATGAGAAAATAATGTTTTCCCCATCAAATCAATGTGAGAACATTACATGGAAAGTAACTGGAGATATTCTTCTCTCATTTCGTTCTATGTGTTTTCCCATATTCAGTCTGCATTCAAAATGAGTGCATACGTTTGTGAAGCTATTGACTGCATATTCGCTTTTCTTCCTCTGCTTTTCTCTTTAAAAGCTGATTTCTCCAACGCTCCATTTTACAACCATTTGTCTCTCAGTATTTATCCTCTTCCTCCCTCAAACCACAATTCTGCATTTGGCTGACTCTTACAAGAACTTTGTATTATTTTTCTTACGCTGTTGTACAAATTCACCACAAACTCAGTGGCTGAAAAACACACAGATTTATCATCTTCCAGGTTTGGGGGTCAAAGGTAATGTCAGGGCATCTCCAAGGGCTGTCTGTTCCTGCAGGAGGCTTTAAGAAAGCTTGTTTCCTTGCCTCCTCCACCTTCTACAGCTTGCCTGCTTAGCTGCTTCTCCCATCTTCAAGGTCAGCAGTACAGAATCTTCTAATTTCTCTCTCTTACTATGATCTCTGCTCCCTTCTTCATAGCTTCCTTTCTGATTAAGCTGTTATAGAGTCCTTGTAAGGACTCTATCTTTACATGTGGCCACTTGGATAATCCAGGATGAAATCTCCATCCTAAATCTATGAGTTCATTATACTTTCAAAGTCTATTTTGTCACATAAAGTAATAATCCAATAGGTTGTGGAGACCTCTGAAGATGTGACATTATTCAGCCTCCTACAACGATGACTCCTAGGCTCCACCTCCAGTTCCCCACTCTCCATTAGTTTTCTTACTCGATGTGTGGACACATGCATATTAAATACCAAAGACTCAATGATAGCTTCTTTTTGTTCCACAAAATTCATTGCTTTGATTCCATCCATACGTCTTAGATATATTACCTGAGCAAAGAATTGGTACATCGTAGACATATCACCTGAGCAAAGAATTATCAAACTAAAGAGCAAGAAATTATCCTAAACTCAGTATTTTTGTCTATTTGCTACAAAGCTATTTTTTAAGCCCTGCTGTGTTCTGAATGTTTAGACATTGATGCCTAATCTCCAATGCACTGGAATTTAGAGGTGAGACTTCCTAGATGACTAGGTCATGAGGGCAGAACCCTCATGAATGGGATTAGTGCCATTTTTTTTTTCTTGCAGTACTGGGGATTGAACCCAGGGGCATTCTACCTCCAAGCTACACCCCCAGCCCTATTTTTTATTCTTTATTTTGAAACAGGTCTCACTAAGTTGCGGAGGGCCTCACTAAGTAGCTGAGGCTGGCCATGAACCTGAGATCCTCCGGTCTCAGCCTCCCAAGTACTGGGATTACAAGCGTGCACCACCACGCCTGGCTTAGTGCCATTTTAAAAGAGACCTAAGGGATCTTGTCTTCCTCTTCTGCTATGTGAGGACACAGCAAGAAGGTGCCATCTATTAGCAGAAAGAGAACCCTCATTAAACACTGACTATGCCTCCGCTGGGGCCTTGGACTGCTCAGCCTCCAGAACCATGAGTAACAAATCTCTACTATTTATAAACTACTCAGCCAAAATATTGTGTTAAAGAAGCTGGAATAGACTAATAAGATTCATAAATATGTTAAATATGAAATGTACTTCTTCTACTTCATCCCTTCTACCTCTTTCCTGGTTCTAGTACTGTTTGTTCTCACTCGAATTGCTGCTCTAAGTCAGTTCTCTAATGTGCACTCTTAAATGTATTCCCCACAGTTCTACCTGACATGCAAGTTTGATGATATGGTTCCTACAGTCAAATCTTTTAATATCTCCCCACTGCTTGTTTTCAAACACATTCCTTTACATTGCACATAGAGTCTTCTCTGATCTTGTGTCTATTTCTTTTGCATATATATTTTACAACTTCCTATTTTACATTGCAGGATTCATTTTTCTGTTCGTGGCTCATTTTGTACTTATGTTCCTTGAGCTATGGGTTTCTCCCATTATAATCCTGGTTATGCCTTGGTAATAACATCTACTGTGAAATGCTATAGTTATATGTGTGTTTTTCCTAACTGCACATTCCTAGAAGACATTTCTTAGTTGGTTTTATGTCTCTATCATTTATCTGAGTTAGTAGCATAATGTATATTTTTAATAATAATTTTTGTCCTTTTGGATTTGTAAATTCATGAATAAAAGGCATGTAAACCCTGGGAATTATGAAAGGAGATCAAGTGTTTTGGGAGATTTAATAATTTATGAGAGTTTTTGTAAAACATGTTCTCTTTGGGTTGTGGGAACATTGAAAGGAAGTTTTAAGTCTTGTAATAAAGCAAGAACTTACATTGGCTGCCTACAAAGTATGTGAGTTTTTGGTGAAATAAATATATAAACACATTCTAAATAAAATATACTAATCTGAAATATCCATGTGCATGAACTGTAGCTCATATTAGTCTCTGTCTTTTTTTTCCAAACAATATGCTTGACAATCACCAAAGGTCACTGCTATCATCAATGACTTGTTTTAGGGGTGGTGTCTGTGATAACAATCCATTTTCGCAAGATCCTTTTACACTTTTTCTCACCCTTCCTTCTGCCTCGCCCCACACTTAACCTCACCATGACCTAAACAGTTTTCAACCTCAGCTCTGCTTCCATCACTCCATGTGCCTTTTCCCACTTCTAAGTGGTAATTTGAAATTCAAACACAGTTCGTTATTTTTAGAGGGTGTGGGGGGGTGTTCCAAAATATCCTACTAATTTAACTAGTTACATTTTAGTAGGGGCAAATTATCCCTGAGCATAATTATTCCTGACAGTTCGTTTTCTTCAAGGTTATTTAACATAAAAAGAAAAGAAGCAATTGGCCATTGGTTGAAGATTGGAATCCATGAAATAATTTTTACCTTAAGTTCTTCCTGTTTGTAAATATGTGTGCACAGTCTTGCTGTGTATACCTTTATTTCTAGAATTCATGTGAGAATATTCTGAAGGCAAACATGCAAGCATGAGTGGAAATTAAAATGTTTTTCATAAGAATCCAGTATTTATACTAATATTAATGTATGCTCTAGAATCAGTTTTAACAGATGCTAAATTCTCTACTGCAAATGTCTATACCTAATATAGTGAAATTTATTTTCCTTTAGCTACTCAGTATATCAAACTTTCTATCGCCCTTCCTGAGATAGAAAGCTGCAGAAATATTGCCCTGTGACCATGCCTTACCAATCTGATGTCTCACTAGAGACTTTGAAACTGGAAAAAGTAACAAAGATATTCAGACAGACAAATTTGCAGAGAAAGTGACAGTTGAGATCCACAATGCTATAGTGAGCTTTCTGTGATTGGGGTTTTCTAAGCAGACAGTATTTGAGGGAGAGTCATAGCCATGTTTACAAGCACTAATCTCTCTTCATTTCAATTATTTTCTGGACTTAGTTCTCAAAATTTCTCTTCATTTCTGGAGGCATCTGAGAATCTTGTTGTAAATCACCTCTGTTATGTTCTAGAATTGGTTTGTTGTATGCAACTAAGAATGCTGACTAATTTGATTTGGAACTGGTGAGAGATGAACACTGGGAAGAGAGGTGGCTTAGGAAGAGTCACTCAGAAGCAAACCATAAGGCAGGAATTTGAGGGCTGGTGGTTTATTTGGAAGGAAAGTTCTGGAATCATTAGTAAGGAGGTGGGAGGTGAGTCAGAAGAGAAGGATGTGATGAGCACAGTACAGTTGAGGGGAACTAGAGTTCAGTCCTGCTGGGAGAAGGGCATCTGTGGGGTAAGGAAGATGACGCATTCATCCTCAAAGTTCCATTTGACTTAGGTGGAGGACACCTCCTGGGGATGTTAATTCCTCCTTGTTTCTATCCTGTCGAGTTTACAGACTTAGAAAAGACTTTTGGTCTGGGAACCTCAAATGTTTTTAGTAGGACACTTTGTACCCACATGGGAAGAGTGTCTATTAAGTGCTTCTACAGAGACACTAGTGCTGTGGTGGCTTTTGTGATGTGTCACCCTAAATAGGCTATAGTTCTTAGTTATACAATTAAACATGAATTCAGATGTTATAGGGAGGGGATTCTGTAGATGTAATTAAAGGTCCTAATCAATTGCCTCTCAGTAAGGGGACTTACCCTGTAATGTCAGTAGGCTGGGTGAATTAGTTGGACTGAAGAGAAGGGTTAGCATTTCTCCAAGAGTGACAGAAGATATTTTTCTTGTAGAAAAATACCTTGGACTTGTTCCCATGGAGTTCCATTCTCTTTGTCCTCCTTTCTTGTCAATGACAGCTTTAGCCATGCCATGTTCAAACCTGCCCCTTCCTGACTGCATGCTCTATGAATCTTGGACTTTATTTCCCAGGCCTCAGAACTAATGTTGCGAGGTAGCATCCCAGTCAGGACCAATCAGACCACCAAAGGTGTTAAATGAGAGTCTTTATTACTGGCCAATAATACTACACAGGCATGACAGCCAAGTGCAGTACTTGACTGTCCTCCAGCATTTTCTTATATAGGGTAAGATACAATACAAGCTCAGGGTGAAACAGGTTCCCATGGCAGGTTTCAATAGCAGGGGGTGGGAAGCCTCTATGGTTCCCATAGTATTCAGGTACGTCAAGCAAGCCAAGCATATCAAAAAGTACATAGGCAAGAATAAGCAGTTAGCAAGATAACAATAACACAATAAGTTACAATATGTTATTACGACAATCCGTTAACTATCCTGCCAATGTCCTGGTTTAATTTTTTAAAGCCAACTTCCCTGTTTTAGGGTCAGGTTTGAGGTCATTCTGAGTAACAAATATGGAGTCACTCTAGCTAATAAGTTACTCAGGCTAACAAGCTCTAACTATGCATCATTACACCATATTATCTGTCTCTGTATCAACGATCTATCTCTTCCTATCTATACATCTATCTGTCTAGAAAAATGCAGTATTTGAACCTATGTAACCTCATAGGTTCTATATCTCTGGTTGAACTCTGGCAGATATAGACATTTTCTGTACCTGGAAATAGGTGAGGTCATCAAAAATACAGAAATATATGAGGCTGGAAGAAATTTGAGGTAAACTTTGAAAAGTATAAAGATAATGCCTAGATTGTCTTCAACTTGTCTTCAAGTTGTTAGGCATATCGAGGCCTGTAATGAATCTCTAGTTGCTGAAAGCAGCCCTCAGCCAACAGTCAGCGAGGAGAAGGAGATACCAGTCTTAGACTGCAGGGCACTGGATTCTACCTCAACAAGCTGAATAAGCTCAGAGGAGGTTCTTCCCCAGAGCCTCCACATTAATTGTCCAAGTTGACCAATACCTTAGTTTTGGCATCCTTCCTGGCTGTCTGACTTATAAGACTGTGCAATAGTTTTTTAAAGCCTCTAAATGAGTGTTAATTTGCTATGTAGAAGTAGAAAACTAATACAGATGCCCTATGCTGGTGGCCAGCCAAGATTTCATAATGCAAAAATAAGATCTTGCAATAGGAAGATCCAATGAAATAGTCTACATCCCTTACCACTGCAGTTGATCTCATTGTCCTAATCTTCCTTTTCCTGTGACCTTTCTAGATACCACCATCTTCCAACAGCACTCTTTCTGTCTTGTTTATTTGGCTAAAGGACTGAACAAGAAATCCAGATAGGACTAAGCAGATACAGAGGGCACAACTCCCATGCTACCTGGTGCTGGTACAGTGACTTCCATCCCTTTGAGCACATTTTTAGCATCTGTGGGGCTGTGGGAGTAGGGTGACAGGGAAGGACTTTTTTTTATTTTTTGCAATCAGTAACAGAGAAGGAAAAGATCTGGGCCTGGTTCATGGATCAGCCAATGAAGATTGTTGGTGAGGGCCAAAACTCAAGTGAAGGCCCAGTTGTGAACTGAATTTGTGTCTCTCCAAAATTTGTGTTTTGAAACCCTAACCTCCAGTGTGATGGTATTAGGTGATGGGACCTTTGAGAGATAATTAGGATTAAATGGGTCATGAAGGTAGATGATACATCATGAGATTAATGTTCTTTTAGGGAGAAGAAATAACACCAGAGCTTCCTCTTTCCCTCATGTGAGGATATAGCATGGCGGCGGCCATCTGCAAGCCAGGAAGAGAGTCCTCACTGAAAACTGAATCTACTGGTACCTTAATCTCGAGCTTCTCTGCCTTTGAACTGTGAAAAATAATGTCTGTTGTTTAAGCCATCCAGTCAGTGTTATTTTGTTATAGCCACCTGAGCTGTCTAACACAGATATTTTAGCTCCATGAAAGATGGGCTTCAGAATGATGTGGGGAAGTCCTCCCATGGACAGATTTTCAATCTTGAACATATTTCCTTATACTGTTTTCTTATGGAACTATAGTTACTATCTTGCCTATTTTTATTTATCAATGGATTTGGAAGCTCCTAAAACTTCCCCAGTGAATCCCTTTATACTTATATCCCTATATTTTTTAACAACAGCCTAATTTCCTCAGAGTAATCAAGGTTGATTATATCTGTCCACATAGTAACATGCAGTCACACTTTTTCCCCCAAGTCAACAAAAATAAAGAGTGCAAAATAATCAGGTAGCATTAACAATTTAATTTTAAGCTAATATCTATTTCTTTCTCCTCATAGTCTTCCTTATCCCCTCATGCCCAACCAGGAAGCAGTATTTAAGCGGATATTATACTTATTGAAAAAATAATTATGCTCCTACAAGAGGCCACTGGGAGTGATGGTGTGAAAGACAACACTTCCCTTTACTGGTTGGCATCCAAACCTGTGTGTTCTCACTGTAAGGATCATGATTCCCTGACATAGCTGCTAGTTCTAAGTATTTACCATATCGTGAAGGAAAATGATCCAACCCTATAGGCTATCATATCTAATCAATAATTTAGTTGTGTTTTTTAAAAGTTGTTTGAATGATCTATTATGCAAATGACTTAATGTTGATAATTTATATATTATAAGGAATCAATCCTATGGACAGGTGCCCAAAGTTACAGGTCCTCCTTACACATTTGGTCCTTTGGTTCAAGGCAATGCTATGCTGTTGTGCAGAAGCTCATAATTCCATAATTTCTAGTGTGTCTTTGAATTATGGTGCTGGCCAAGGTACCAGGATCATGAAAGGCAAACCCATATTCAGTTCACATTACTCCCTATGGACAAATTGCGGTTTGCCAACATCTTCAAGTAGAAGTACACAGACCTTTTGTGTCTTATATCAATGCCCATCACAAAGAGCTGGTTGGCCTCATCCAGGGTTGGTATTATTACTCAAGGTGATGATTTTTTTCTTTCTCTGGTCCCCTCTTGATAAGTTGAGCATTTAGCACAGCAAGTGCTTGATTAGGTTTGGTGAAAAGGATTCTGTTTTGGGGGTTCCATGCACATTGTCTCAGTCAACATTCTTACTGCTAAAATCCAACACAATTCACTATGCAACTTAGAGGAAGGAATATTTTTTTGCTCACAATTTTTGGAGATTTAGAGGTTCAGTCCATGTCAGGTAGGTGTGCAGAGCTCAGGGCATGGCGGCAGAAAGGGGAGAGAGGGAGAGCGCAAGACTCCATTCTCACATCACAGAGGCTGGAAGCAGAGAGAAAGAGAAAGAGCAGTGGGAGGAGGAAGGATACATAGTCCCCAAGGCCATATACCCAGGGACCCTTCTTAGCAACCAAGACTAGCTTCCAACATTGCTACCTTGTTTTCATGAAGTCTAAGGGGACATCCTAAATACAAATCATTACACACACCTTCCACACTTTCCATCTAAGTTATGCAAATGGGGAATTATGTAAATGGGGGTGGCTGCTGATCAGTTTTCTTACTTTTCCTGGATGGATCATGCTCTCCACTAAATTTAGTACTTTCCACATTTTGTTTCCTCCAGGTTCCTGACTATGCAGCCGAATCATTAGGCAGTGCTCTGAGTTCCATGTGTATCCACAATAGATACTATTAGTCCTTCAGTATGAAGTTTGTGACCATGTGAACTTTTCAAAGCTTTGTCCTCATTTGTATCTTTCATGCAGGCCCTTAAATGAGGCTATGGTAGCCATTTTGAAGTGTGAACAGCTCATGTTTGAGCTCATAGCACCATATTAAAGTGACCCCCCTATGAGATGGGATTAGATTTTCTACCTTCTCTATTATCTGATTGTAGAGAACCATCCCCAAGTCTATAGATATGCATTAAATGATAGGTGTCAGGGGGAAAGATATAGGTTGAAATGGGGTCTTGATCAAGTATTGGTACAATTTGTTCATGGTCTGGAATTGGCTAGGTCAAATTCCAAATGTACTACTTGCATCGCATGATAAATTCTGCTATGTTGAACTTATTTGGTGGTTCTGATAATATCCAGTCATTGATGAGTATCTTATCATATTCTTACTCAATAGTTTATGTTCTGGTACTTTAATCTCTAGTAGGGCCCAGTAATATGTGAAAACTGCTTTTCAAATGGAGACAAAGCATTTCTTTCTAAAGATGATACGGCCTTGCTCTACTTTCCTGGACTATAATGTCCTCTTCTCTATGGCTGTCCAGAGATTAGACATAATGTTCATGTCTACCAAAGTACCTCTTGCACCATGGGAAATGCATAGTCATTTGAATTAAGAGGCAGAGCTACTTGCATAGCCTGAAAGTCCTGGGTAACCATCTAGCTCAGGACCACATTAAAAATTGATCAGCCCACTGAGTCAGTCAGTCATTGCATGGGATAAAGCCATATTCCCAAGTGCAGTACACATTGTTTGCAAAATCCAGAAAAGCCAACTGTGGTTACCAGCTTTCTGCTTCTTACCACTTGTGGTGGATGGAAGCGCAGATGAAGATGTAAGCCATCACCTTTGAAATACCTCTTCACCTGAAATGTATGAAGTAAGTGAGAAGGATGGTGAAATTGGTTGGTCATTATTGGTATCCATACAGACTTTAAAGAAACAACATAGAGATTGTTGAATAATCTTGCATAATAAAAAGCCAACAGCTATTCTTTGCAGCATCTAATGGACTTGGCATTTCCATTATCTGAAGAGAACAGTGTGCTGAAAATCAGGCCCACGATGTTATAATAAAATAGAACCAAAAGGAGGCAAAATTCAGCCAGATGTGGTGGTGATGCACACCTGTAATCCCAGTATTTGGGAGGCTGAGACAGGAGGATCACAACTTTGAGCCCAGGATATTCAACTTAGTGAGACCCTCAGCAACTTAGCAAAAGCTTGTCTCAAAATTAAAAAAATAAAAAGGGCTGGGGGTGAGCTCAGAGGTAGAACACCCTTGGGTTCCATTCCTAGTACCACAAAGGAAAAAAAAAGAAAAGAAAAGAAAAAAGAAAAACAGGAAGCTAAATTCTTATTTCTGGGAAATTCTTCCATACTGAATTCCAGGCCCTGATAGAGAAGGAGTGGAAAAGAGCCTGGGTGAAGACATTTGGGAGAATGAGCTAAGAATCTTGATCCCTATGAACTAGCAGGAGTGAACCCTCTACATCTTACATATTCAACCAAGACAGACATCTCACAAGATGACACTGTTTTCCGTATTCTCTCCTATTTTCCCTAATTTTTTGTCTGTACCAATCACATAGGGCAAGTTTCAGCATGGCCTGAACTGGAAAATAATGTTCCTCACAGGAGAAGAGATTATTCAGCAGATAGCTGCAGAACTGGATAATATGTATGGAATGGAACTGGAAATCTGCCTGGGAGTGGGTCTTAAAGGTTCTGGAATTTGGAGAATAGAATACGAGCCTGGAGCAGATCGACTCTTCATACAGCCACTGTCTTGATGTATTCCTGCTGCTGTAACAAAATAGCATAGACATAATTTTTTATAAATAACAGAGATTTATTTTTCATAGTTCTGGAAGCTAGGAAGTCTGTGATCAAGATGCCAGTTGATTCAGTGTCTCATGAGGACTGTCTACTTCATAGATAGAGCCTTTGTGCTATGTCCTCACATCGTGAAAGGGGGAAATAGGTTCCCTCAAGCCTCTTTTGTAATGGCTCTATGTTAGTTGGTTGAGGCTGGGTATTTTATAAAAAAATGTGGGTAATTTAGCTCACATCTCTTTTTCTTCTGGATAGAGGTTCATGGCAGATGGAGTCAAAGTGGCAGGTGCACGCATAGAAAAGATAACATGGTCATCCATTAAGTCAAGTGATTTAGGGGCCAGGCTTATTCTTTTCATAACAACTTACTCTGGTGGGAATAAACAGGACCCTTAAGAACTACGGTGACCTCTGAGAAACTTGGAGATTGAGACTCACCCGTGAGTCAAAAACCCATGTATAACTTTTCATTACCCCCAAAGCTAACTACTTATAGCCTACTGTTGAACAGAAGCATTTACTGGTAATGTAAACAGTTGATTAACATGTATTGTATAAGGTGAAAAATATGCAGGCAGCATGAGAGATGACTTTTAAACTGCCATATGCAATTTGCTAGACAAAATGACTTGCTCATGCAGAGATGATTACATCACACAGTGCTGTAAGTGAATATTAGCTGCACTTGAGCTCACTTCATTAGCCATGGGAGGTGGCTTCTAAATGACTACAGTAGTACAGTATGTACCATAGTTTATTTTTTGCAGTTGTGATTTAATGCCACACATTTAGGTTTGTTTACATTTCTCTCAACTGCACATGGTGCCATGTGTGGTCTGTATATGTCTGTGTGCATATGTTTTGATAAAATTCCACTTTATTTCTTTTTCTGTGGTACTGGATCATTCTACCTCTGAGCTACACCCCTGGCCTTATCAGACTCCCAACTACTGGGATTACAGATGTGTGCCACTATGTCCAGCTAAAATTTAGCTTTTCATAACAAAGTTGTATATGTTTTATGAGTTAATGATAAAACATGATATCTATCTATGTATTTTTATGCAGTCATGGCATATCTTTAAATTATTTGTAGGTAAAACAAAAAAAGTACTTTTAGGTTACACAGTTTATCAGTGATTTTTTATATTGTTGCAAGTCTTCGAAAAGACCTGTCGTATTGGTGAGGATTCACTAGAGTAACAGAACTCACAGAACACATACATGGAAAAAGGGGATTTATTAAATCAGCTTACAGTCCAAAGCACTGTAGTCCCAAGTTTCTGATTGCACGAGGAGAGCCAGAGGAACCAGCAGCTGGTCGAGTGGTCCAAGAGTTGGAGTCGCAGAATCAGAGCAACCACTAATTCAGTCCCAGTCCAAGATGAAAAGGTCAGGAAAGTCTCCGGAGAAACAATGGTGAAGGTCCAGTTTGGAGGACTGAGCTTCTACCACATGAATTTTTCAGACACACACTCAAATCATATACAAATCACAGAGATACTTACTCCGTGAAGGTTCTCCCTCATGACCTAATCACCTCCTGAAACCCTCATTGCTAACACCACCACATTCAGGGTTAAGTTTCAACATATGAATTTTAGGAAGATATAAACATTTAGACCATATCTGCCTGTGTCCATTGGCATTCTTACAGATATAATCTGAAAGAATGGCCATGTGACTTAGAGGAAACAAGATTTACTTTTCTTACAATTTTGGGTTTAGTCCATGTGAGGCTGAGGACTGTGGATCTCAGGGCATGTTGGCGGGAAGCAGAGAGAGGAGAGCACATGGGCTTTGTTCCTCACATCATGGAGGCCAGAAGCATGAAGAGAGAGCAAATGGAGGAGTAACCATATATCATCCCCAAGGCCACACCCTCAGGGACCCACTTCCAGCCACACCCTACTAGCCTACCAGGTGCCACCCAGGTGAATACATTACAATTGATTTATCCACTTCTGGGATTACAACCCTCATGACTCAATTATATCAGCTCCAAACACCAATTTATGAGCTCTTCAAGGGGCCCTTCTATCTAACCATAACATTCTGCCCCTGGCCCCTGAAGAGCTCATGCCCAGCTCAGAATGTGAAATGCATTTAGTCCTCTCCAAGAATTCCCACAGTCTTAACAGTTCCAGCATCGCTGAAAATTCCCAAAGTCAAAAGTCTCCTCTGAGACTCAAAATGCACTCTTGTGAGCCCTGTAAAAGAAAATAAAAATCAGAATAAAAAGTAAGTTACCTGTATCCAATATATAATGGTAAGGAGTAAACATTTGAATTCCCAAAGGGAGGAATAGGCCCATAGGAAGAAGGGATGGGACCAAAACTGTAACAAAATCTGGCAGGGCAAGTATTTAATTCTATGGCTCCATTTCTGGCTTCTGGGGCACATGGAGGTGATATGAGATCTCCACAGGGCCTTCGCAGCCCTGCCCATATGACCTGGCTAATTACAATGAGCAGCATACTCGCTCTTCCAGCCTGCTCCATGGCACAAAGCTAGCAGCCTTTCCTTGCAGTTGTTCCATGTTTCTGGCATTTCTAAATCTCTGGGGCTTTTCTCGCAACTTTGTCTTCACCCTCATAGCTTCACAAATTGTCCCATTTGGATCTGCTTACAGGGATTGTGAGCCTTCCACACATTGTGTGGATGCCCAGGCCTTCCTTTGAATCTGGGAGAGGCCTCCATGGCCCCCTTTTCCTAGCAAAGCCAGCATTACGTGAGCTCTGAGATGGACAGCTAACAGAAAAGGTAGTCACACCCTCTCTAATCATTGCCACTAGCTCACCTCCATCTTGACCATGGCAGAGCCCGTCCTCATCATGGGCTGTACTAGGCCCACCTCCATCTTGACCAAAGCAGAGCTCATCCCCATGATAGGAGGTGTTATGCCTGCCTCCAGCAAGGCCACATTCCTTTCTTTATTCCTAATCAAAGCATTCAATCTCTCTTCTGCCATCTTACTTTCTTTCACAGTAATATCTCTCTGGGCCCCAGCTTCACACGTGCCTTTCTGGCCAAACTGCAAATCTATAAATCTCTCTGCTTTACCTTCCGTTCCTGAAATTTGGTGCACAATCCATTGAACGCGGACATCAATATCCATAATGAAGTTTGGATATTTTGCTGTCTAGATATTCCCTCTGCCAGTTTATTCAGCCCGTCATCTTTAAATTAGGGCTCACACAAAATTTCAGGATATGGGCAAAATGCTGATAAGCTTATGTCAAAGTGTAATACACATGGCCTCTACTCCACTTTCCTGTGGAGTCCTCTTTGCCCTCCAAAATCTCCTGAGCACAGTCTCTACCATACATCTTCCTAGCCACGTTCTCACCCTTCCAATTCCCTCTCACAAACCAGTTCCAAAGAGTTGCAATCCACATGATCCATGATCAGACTTAGATGTAGGAGCAACCCCACTTCTGGTACCAA
Organism: Glis glis; assembly: GCA_004027185.1. Taxonomy (NCBI): domain Eukaryota; kingdom Metazoa; phylum Chordata; class Mammalia; order Rodentia; family Gliridae; genus Glis; species Glis glis. Next base: position 13,315 of record PVJS01007242.1, on the reverse strand, counting down.
ATTCTGTATCCATCAGCATTCTTACAGCTATAATCTAAAAGATTGACCATGTAACTTAGAGGAAAGATTTATTTTCTTACAGTTTTGGGTTCAGTGCATGTGAGGCTGGTGATCGCAGATCTCAGGGCATGGTGATAGGAGGCAAAGAGGGGGAGAGCACATAGGGTGTGCATTCCACATCATGGAGGCTGGAAGTAAAAAAGAGAGAAATCAGGCAGGAGGAGTAACCATATATAATCCCTAAGGCTGTACCCCAAGGGGACCACCTTCTCTAGCCACACCCTACTGGCGTAGGCCACCACCCAGATAGACCCATTAAATCAACTTATCCACTGCTGATATTACAACCCTCATGACTCAATTACATCAACTCAAACAACAATTTATTACCTCTTCAAGGGGTTATTCTATCTCTAACTATAACACCTTCACAATTAAGGGATAAGATATTTATCCATTATGTCTACTGAAATTTATCTGGTTCATGCATGCATACTCTTCCATTCATTTTTGTCTACTGTTTCCCTAAACTTGCAATTCTTCCTTCCTAAAAGTTTATAAATCCTTTAAGACCCAGGCCACAGTTGTGTAGCCTGCCCCTTATTTCTAAAGTTCTAATAAGCTGTGTTAAGTAAATCATTCACGAGTCATTCATGAGAAAAGCAGTAAGCCATGGGAAGGTATCATGAGATGTGTGTTATAATCCTGATTCACAGCATTTACACCTCAAGGTAAATGTTCTACATTATGAGATAGATCTAAGAGAGTAATGCTAATGCACTTCCTAGAAGCATGCTTGTATTTAATTTGACCTATAGTTTTGAGTGGAGATGGTAAAAATTTTCATTAAAGTTGTAAGTTTCAACTCTTAATGTAGAAATGTTGGTTGATCAAAAAACAGCAAGTACCAAATTAATTATATGCAAGTAAAGTGTCACTGTTAAAAATAAATCTTAGATTCTGGAGATAATTGGCAGCTTGGAAAAATCCACCTGGTCAATTAGCTTTCCTCATTCTATAAACATTGAGTAGCATATTTTCCTTACAAACCTGCAGCCAAAGTGTAAAACTAAACTCTGAAATGCCTGCAATCACTTCTGTGGGCAGGGACTGCTGTGACTGGCTGGGTTTCAGGTTTGAGTCTCTGTGTAGACATTCATACCAAAAGGTATTAGATCAGGCCCAATCTCCTCCCCAGATGTGTTAGAGGGGGCTGAACTGAGAAGGAGGCTCATGATTTCTTTATTTGGTTTCACCATTGAGCATACTTCCTATGGAAGCTACATTACTTGCCTTCAAAAACCCCTCATTCATAGAAATAGGGACACTTACTTGCCACTAGCCCCAGAGGATTGCAGCCTATGGAATCAAGCACATTTAGTGGTGTTTGTGAGAACCACTCTTTTAGGAAGGCTTATTTGTTTTCTTTGTTCTCAGAATTTCTCATCCTGTTAAACAGGCTTTTTAGAAACCTTTTCAATTCAATTCCAGTATCTCTCTCTCTCCCTCTCTCTCTCTTTCTTCTTATGCATATGTGTGGAACCATATATACATATGTCTATGTATATGTACAACCTTATTTGAATCATATGCATACATATACACATATGTATGCATACAAACATACATACATATGTATGCATATGGACATATATACATAATATATACATATACTTTTTCTCTATGAAAATATCTTCTGCAAACCTTAACAAGCAGAAGTAAGCAAAGCATGTTGCTTTTATGGTTTGCCTTATTTCTGAACTTATTTATACACCTGAATTTCAACTGGAACAACACACTATTAGCTGGGAAAAGAGAATCATTTAGCCAGTGAGAGGGAAACCGGAAAACACACTTCATTGTAACAGCTTTTATTTATTTACTACAACATGGCCAGAGGCTAGAGTAAAAACATAACATGAAATGTTATATTTAATATTTATATAATTTTTATTTCAAAACATGTTAGAGATTTCCTGTGGTTAGAATTCCTTCTTGGTCACTTAACCTCCTGTTCCCTGCTCATTGCACTCCCAGCCTTGCCCGTACTGCTGGCCCTTCAAGCAGGTTCTTAAGGTAAGTCTCAAAAAAAAAAAAACACTTTTGACTAGGCTAGGCTAAGGTCATGATGTTCATTAAAACAAGTTCCTGATTATTGGCTTCTACCTCTCTTTAAATGTTTTATGGTCAAGTTTATAACAGTTAGCAAACCTTTGCTCCTTTTCCTAAAAAATTAACAATAAAAACACTTACCAAAATGAAAGTTTCCAATTCTTCCAAAAAGCTTATGATGTCACCCAAATCTGTTACATGTTATGACCCTATAACTTAGTTAAAATCATTTTTTCTTTATCTCTTCTCAGAGTTTGTTTATACCTGTCTAAGATGACTTCCTTCAGGGAGATTCACTGTCACTTTTTTATATTATTAAAATAAACACTTCTCTAGTTTCTTGCAAGACCTCTTTCAAATACAAAAACTTTAACTAAGGATTTGTTTTTTTGGGTAATTCAAGTGAATGTTTGAAAACTTTGGCTGACTTTTCTAGCATTCCAATATTGAGGTTTTCAGAATAACAATTTACTGTAGCACTTCCCTAGCTGTAGCTCTGCTCTCCACAGTTTCAATTACACATTGTCAAACTTCCCCCTTGGTTTAGATGGTGTTTGTCCCCAGAGGCTCATGTGTTGGAAGCTTGGGCTACAGGGTGGTGGTGTTGGGAAGCAGTATCAAATCTTTAAGAGGTGGGGCTTAGGAAGAGGTCTTTAGGTAATTGGGGATGTGTACTTAGAAGGGTTTGTGGGACCTCAGTCTCTTTCTGACTTCCTGTCTCAATATGGGATCTCCTTCTCCTGTACTCATTCCCACCATAATGCCACCCACCATTATGCCCTCACCATAGGCCACACACATGGGGCTGCCCAATCTTGAACTTTCAGCCTCCAAAACTGTAAGCTAGATAAAAGTCTTTTCCATATAAAGTTACCCAGTTTCAGGTATTTCATTACAGTAATAAAAATAGACTAATGTCCCATGGTCTAAAAATAGTACATGGAAAATTCCAGAGACATGCGCTTATTTTGTTCTTTGGTCTCCCATGACTTTTCTTTTCTTTGCCTTGATGATGCTTGACTTGGGTGACTATCTAGGACAGAAATGGTAATTCTCCACTTTTACAGCATTCCCCTAAAGTCTTCTACATGTTACCCTAACCATTTTGGTGCAAATATCCCTTTCAACCTAGGTAATTTTCCTCAAAACAAGGGGTTAAAAGTTGACAGACTTTTATCCTGAAAACCCCTAAGAGATATATACACACTGTCCTTTTTTATTATATTTATTATTATATCATTATATATTATTATATCAATATGTATTATATTTATTATTATATCAGGCCAGCCTATTTTTTGTTTGTTGTTTGGTTAGTTTATTTAAACAATGTTTTTCTAAATGTAGTGAGAAAAAATGAACTTTCAAACTCTACTGAAATCAACACTTATATATTAACCACATAATGGCCGTGTTATAACTCTTACAACTTAGCAAACACTTCTTTATTGGTTGAGGTCTGGTACCTCTAACTAGGTTACAGATTTCAGGATAACTCCTATCTGGTTCTAATTTATGAGCTCTTTTTTCTGCACATTTAATTCAAAGAGTTACTAAATATTTTTCCATATATGACATACCATAGGTATTATAAATACATACTTACAAAGATAGTCTGGTTAGCATTCTTGCAGCTATAATCTAAAAGATTGACCACATAACTTAGAGAGAATAAGATTTATTTTCTTACAGTTTTGGGCTCAATCCCTGTGAGGCTGGGTACCATGGATCTCAGGGCATGGCGGCAGAAGGCAGAGGGAGAGCACATGGGCTTGCTTCTCACATCAGGGAGACTGGAAGCAAAAGAGCGAGCAGGGGAAGGAGAAACCATATATATAATCCCAAGGCTGCACCTCCAGGGACTACCTCCTCCAGCCACATCCTACCAGCCTAATGGGTACCACCCAAGTAAATCCATTATAATGGATTTATCCACTTCTGGGGTTACAACCCTCATGAATCCACTATATTAACCCTGAACATTAATAAATGAGCTCTTTAGGGTCCATTTTATATCTAAATATAACAGAAGAGGTACAAAAATATTATTAGTAGTTGTCATCATAATTTCTCTTATAAAAGTAAATTGTATTTATTCAGGGAAGAGTAAGAAGAAAACAATCACAGCCTTTCAACAAGTGATTGAGAGTAGAAAATGAGATGATAAGGGATTTGAATGTGGGTGGAAATGTTCTATGTGAGATATAAAAATGATATACCTATTAATTTAGAAGAGAGATTTAGGAAGAAGGGATTGAAGGTAGTTAGATGGCAGAAGGCTGTATGGAGTGTGAAGTGACTTCACCCACTATTCCCCAGGTATTGAATGAGGCGACCAAATTCTGTAATGCATGTTGTGAAACAACGTGAGTGTCTGAATATGGTGTGTGTTTGTGGGCGTTCTATGAAAATCAGTCACAGTGCTGGGAGTCTGCCTGTACTAATGTAAGACAAAAGACCATGCAGAGTATAGGGAAATATATAGTCAGAAGAAAGTCAAAGGGCTCAAGTTTCTCTGAAGCTTCCAGAAAATGTGGAGTGCCCCACGAAATCACAGACTGAAATTCTGTTTCAAGTCAGTTTTAGCCAGTTCTCCAAGATCAGAAGGATTCAAGATAGCATATATGCCCCTTGGGATTGATAAGTAAATGAGGAATAATTCCCAGGAAAGAGAAAAGGACTAGGATTCAGCATTGGTCCTGGGTTTTCTTCCTGATTAAAGAGAAGAAAAAATATTAAAACTATATAATGAGAACAGCTTGGGGACTAGAGTAAGCCAGAAAATTCTTCTCTACTTTGGGACCATGAAAATATTCTCTGATTTTTTTTTTCTATTAGCTATATAGTTGACTTTTCTCTTTAGATGCAGTGTGAGGAAGGGAACTAAATGTATTATTTTATTTTTCAAATAATGACCTACTCTTGCTTTATCACTGAAAAATACTCCATCTTTTCCCTGATCATTTGTAATACAAACCCTATATGCTTTCTTTTTTTTTTTTTGCGGTACTGGGGATTGAACCCAGGGGCATTCTACCTCTGTGCTACACTCCCAGCCCTATGTTTTTTATACTTTATTTTGAAACCGGGTCTCACGAAGTTGTGGAGGGCCTCACTAGGTAGAAAGAGAAAGAGAGAGAGAGAGAGAGAGAGAGACCTAAGGCTGGCCACCAACCAGGATCCTCCGGTCTCCGCCTCCCAAAGTACTGGGATTACAAGCGTGCGCCACCACGCCCGGCCTCCTATATGCTTTCTTTTCAACCACACATTAGTTGAAATCTCATTTTCTGAGAGTTATTCTCATGATCTTGTAGATGTATAGTTTTAATTTTTTTCTTTAAAAAATGAGTAGGTAGAAGTCTTGGGAAATTGAAATGGTACTGCATGTGATTAATATAACATTAATTTTATGACTTAATGAATTTTATGAAAGAGCAATCTCTAAGATGTTAAAATTAGATTCAAGTCTATAATGCCTTAATAGGAAGCACCCACATACTGTTAGATGTACAAATTAATTCTTCACTTCAAGAGACATTTATTGTTTTTTATCCCAGGCTCTGTCTGTCTAGAAGTATGAAAATTAATATGACTGATGATTTCCATTTTCTTATTTTCCATCAAACAGCTTGGACATGTAAAGTACTATGTTGAGAAATTATCATCATTAGATATTATCTGAGTCTTAGAGTTTAGAGTAAATAACATAAATAAAATGAGATAATATGAGATATAAAAACAAGATGATATAGGATCACTAGAGTTTTTAAATGAAAAAATAACATTAACTTGTTTCAGCATATGCCTTTTAGAATTTGTATTTTGATATCTGCTAAGTAATCAATAACCTCTCATAATCAAAAAGGCAAGTTAACAGATACCTTCAAAATATCCTGGAACTGATTATTGAGGAAAGGTTCTCTTATGTTTTAGCCACCAACCCCTCATTTAGAGGTTTTACCCCTTTTACTACTTTTCTCTACCCAGAACAAAATCAAGAACTATATTAAATCAAAAGGAATTCTTCAGAGCTAAAATAAATGTCACAAAGCCAAACATAAAACTTTTTTATGAAAAAGGTCATAATAGACTTTTTTCAATCCTTGTTTTGTTTATGTATATTTTTACTTCAGTAACAAATTCATTAAATTTAGTCATCTTTATGTTCATCCCACTGCAGATTAGAAGCAGAAATTACAGGTGTAGAGTCATAAAAGTAGCATAGCTAGATGAAGAGAACCAATGTTGGGAGAGAGGTATACCTGGCAGAATGATGGACGGTGGGGAACTCAGAAATTCGAAACACAAAGGAGCAGGGCAAAAATAAAACTATGCATTTAGCGTGGAAACAAATAATCCTAAACCTCTCCCTCATAATGGTCATTAGGTGGGTGGTCCATGCCTGTAACCCTAGTATTTGGGATGCTGAGACAGGAGGATTTCAGGTTTGAAGCCAGCCTTATCAACATAGTGAGGCTGTCAACAACTTAATGAGACCCTGTTTATGTATAAAAAAATAAAATAGGGGTGGGGGTGTAGCTCAGAGGTAGAATGACCCATGGTAGAATTCTCAGAACAACAACAACAGCAATAATAATAATAATAATAATAATAACAATAACAATAATAATCAGTCATTGACAATAGCTCCTTTAATCTTTTTTTTCAAACAAATAAGTTTTATTGGCATCTAAAAACAAAATTCACCCAACATTGAAACGTACTTTAATATTTATGTTATTTTCTTTTTTTCTTTTTTACTCACTGCAGTATGAGGAACGAATCACACACACTTACTTTGGAGTAACAGAGACCATAGTGTAGATTTTACAAAATCACTTTTTAAAATCTCTGTATTATGCTCCTCAAATGTCTAGAGCCAGTCTTTGCATAAAATATCACAGCTTTGTCTATTACCTTAAAATTCTGCAGCAGCCTAGAGATATGGATAAGATATACCACCACTTGCTATTTCAAAGTTACACTAAGTATCTCTGATTAAAAAGTATCTCATACACCATTCTTACTGATATAATCCAAAACAACTGACCACATAACTTAGGGGAAGGGAGATTCATTTCCTTACAGTTTTTTGGAGATCCCAGAGTCCAGTCCATGTGAGGTCAGGGGTCTGCAGATCTCAGGATATGGCAAGCAGAGACATGATGGTGGGCTTGCTCTTTTGTTTTCAGCCTCCACAATGTAAGTGCAGAGCCCATCGATGTTCCTTCTGCTCGGCCCCTGCACCAGCAGCAGTTTGGGGGGGAGACAGAGAATAGCTGGTTGCTCCAGGTTCTTTCATCTGAAGAAAACTCCTGCTCCACTTGGTCACCCCATAGTGGGATCATGGTCTTCACCTGTGGCAACAGCTAGGGCTGGAAGGGGTGATTAGGAAGATGGCCTGCGGGTTTTAAGAATCTGTTCCTGCAGGAGGGCCCAAAGGACAGGCCCTGCATTCCAAAACAAGGCGGCTCCTGTGAAAGGAGGGCAGACGCAACAATATTAATAAATAAAGTGGATCCAGGGACAGAGAACAACTGAGATGGAGACAAAACAAACCCACTGGATCCTGCCATCATGTGTGGGCACTAGCCAGTTGTGGACTCATCAGATGCAGGAGGGAGGTGGCTAAACTGCCTCAAACTTCATGGGGATTCCAGTCAGGAGGGTATGGGAACTTCCTAGAGACCAGGGGTCCCTCATCCCTCACCTGGGAGAAACATCAGAGACTGTTTTTCCTGGGATGTTTCCTCTAAGCCTATCATGGTTTTTAATAAATTTCTGTTTCTCATGAATCATAAAATAAAATTGATGTTCCTGAAAGAAAATGACAAACTTTTGAGACAGAGCTTTTTTACCAACAGCAATGCCTAGGTAAAATAGTTATGAGAATTTGATGACATGATGTAATAAACACTTTGCATAATGGTTTACACTTTGCAATTACTCAACAAGTAGAGCTATTACATGCTTCTTAATTGGAGAAGTTTCTGTCATATGAGAATGCAAAGTTTAAAGTAGTTTAGTCTCTCAGAATTCTGAATAAATACAGGCATTATATTTTGATTAGAATCAAGCTATGACAAGTACTAAATAACTCATTTTTTGATGTAATAGTTGACTAACGCATTTTTGAGACATATTTGATGGAAGGGCATCTGTTTTCTCACTCTTTAACAGTCTAGTCTCTTTGTATTAAAACCTGGGAAACCATTTTACCATTTTTTAGGGTCTTACTATCTATTATCAAAGAAAATAAATGAACATGTGTTAAGAGATTATTATAAAGCTATTCCATGTAGTTGGGAGGAAAAACTCAAATCATATGAGTATAGTTAAATATATACTGACTATAAAATTAGTTTTAAAATACTGAGATATTAAATTTGCATTTTTGATGAGTAGTAGATACTTCCAAGACAAACTGGCTTTCCAACTATTAATATAAAAGTAGATTTTCAATATGGTTCCATGCTGTATTCTACTCTCCACAAAGACTCTAGAGTGATTTCTTAAATATTAGCTTATATAACTTCATCTTTAAAATCCTCTGATGGCTTCACATTATGTATAAAATAGAGTCCAATTTTCAGATCTACTAGGTGCTATCTGGTCTGATTCTTGCCTTCTGTTTAGCTCTTGTCCTTCTTTCCAGCTCGTTTCACTGAGAACATCTTCTTTCCATTCTGGTTTTTTCTCATTCAGCTCATTACTTAAATTTCTATTCAAATGTCTCATAATACTCCTGAAGACTTGTCTGATTTTGTTTTGTACTATCATTCTGTATGAATAACTCTTACCAATAACATAAATATATTTGAATCAAAGTACTGATTGTGATAAACTTAGTGCTATACTATCAGGAAGCAATTATTTTCTTCTACTTTTGTCTAAAATTATTCTGTAAAGTACTTCCTTCGATCACTTGTTAATGGCATCTTGGGTATGATCCACAATATATGGTCTCTTTCAGATGTTATTTGTGTAATTATTATCCTTAACTTACTTTTTTTAGTCCATCCTTTTGGAAATCCTCTGGAGCCAATATAGACTTTCTGTTTCTTGTTTGGTGAATGTTTATTAAATATTGCTGAGCGTGAGAGAAAGAGATTTGATTGCCAAAGTATAGTTTGATAATGAATTCATTCATCAAGGTATTAAATGGCATTCAAAGATGAATAAGATAGAACCTTGCTTCAAGCAGTTTATCATTCATTTAAACTAAATGTGCAATGTGTGCATGTATGATGTTCATACCCTGACATATATCAAAATGTATAATTATAATTTACAATGCACCAATAAATGAACATAAAAAGTTAAAAAAAATAAAAAAAACAAACAGTCGTGAGACAATTGTGTTAACTTATGCATTCACAAACTCACATGCTAATCCTGATTCTACTGATCTGGAAAATGACTGAACAAGGTTAAAAACAACTAGGCAGTTCAACTAGGCAGTTCTGAAAAACAAGCTTACCTCACCAAATGGATCCAAGAACATGAATTTGCAAATGAATCTAAGAACATGAATTTGCCCATTCTATGTTCGTGGCTTTTCAAAAAAGGCAGTTTCTAGGTGTTCAAATTTCAAAGACATCATAGTTTTGCAAAGTCCAAAACAGGATCCCAACTCAAAAGCCAAATTTTTAGTCAGTACCTAAAATGACACTTCTTTAGCTAGTTTTTAAATATATTTGTTATAATTTTCTTTTAAACAAATACCTCATAAAAGAGTAAGATCCTAGTTAATGCCACGCTTTATAAAATAAATATTGCAAAATATTTATTGCAAAATAAAGGAAACTTCGTATGTGTTAAAAAAAAGAGTTTGGTATTGCAATGGGGATGCAGGTTGGATTTAGTCCCTTCTTCCCTGAGTAAATATACTATAGGGTTTTGTGTAAGTCACTCTGTCCCTGCTGGATGTCTACTCTTAGAAGAACACTGTCACTCCAGGAAAACAAAACTTTTTATCAGAAATTAGCTTAGAGCTTTGGACATTTAAATAATTCGTTTAAAATTACTTATGAAAAAAATAACTATCAGTGTTTTTTCATCCAGAAAGGGAGTAGATAATGACCAGATTGAAAAAATATGATCCTTAAGTTTATTTAGGCTAAAGGGGATGGAAAAGACTTAAGTCAACAGGAAGCTATTTGACTCCTAACATGATTATACTTTCAATAGTTCCTAGAGATCATGAAAGCAGCAAAATATATCCTTGCAAGTTATAAATTCTCTGTCTTTCCTATGAGGAAATAGAAAGCCCACCTTAGGCCCCAAATTTCAGTCCTGAACATAGCTAATAAAATAATGACCTTCCCCACCCTTAGTGTTTAAGATCCTAACTAGTGTAGAAATTTCCATTGAAGTTGCTCTATTTTTTTTTTCTTCTTGGGTTCATTGGATATGATTTTTGGCCTGGTTTTGATGTTACTCATTTGTTTTTGGATCAACTTTTACCATGTGGCTCAGATTCTTTGTGTTGTTGTAATAATGCTAAGTTGCACCATTGCTTTTTAAAAAGTGGAACCGAATGGAAATTAAACCTTGAACAACAGTATGTTTGAGCGATGTTAAACATCTTACCTGAGCTGACAAGGGCATGGCAGGGCAGGACATTTCTTGTGTCTGACTCTTTTTGTTATAACCTCTGAGTAAAGAAGAAGTAGGGTTTCCTGTATGTATTATACTCAGCACTAAAAAATGTGATGCAAGTTCTGAGTTGATCTTGTTGTTGTTGTTCTGGGAATTGAACCCAGTAGAATTCTACCTCTGAGCTTCAACCCCAGTCCTTTTCATTTTTTATTTTGAAACAGGATCTCGCTAAGTTGCTCTAAGTCTTTCTAAGTTGCTGAGGCTGGCCTTGAACCTGTGATTATCCTGTCTCAGCCTCCCAAGTACTGGGATTACAGGTATGCACCATCATGCCAGCTTGATCTGGTTTTTAAATAAATATAAGCTCTAAAATGAAATTTCTTATGTAAATGCAGTTAATTTTCATGTATAGCTAGAATTTAAAAAATTGAAACTCTAACTAAAAGGATTTTTAACTTTTTAGGGGAACATATTTGGGTCCAGTATGATCTTGAATTTTCCTGTTACCTTTGGGAAAAGCTATTTGTTATCATTTTCCTTAAAATAATTCTGTAAGGCACATTTATTTAAAATGCAAATGAATTACTGAAGAGTTGACACCTTGCTTTTATAAGGGAAGTTTGACTGAAAACCCAAGTGTTTCCATGCAACGTATATTAATGTTGCAAAAATGGAGTTTCCCAGAACATAAACTTGAGAATGTCTTCTGTCCATTACCCCAAGGAGTGGAAAGTTGTTACTTTTGCTAACACTATATAAATTTTAATCAGCACCCTGTTAGTTTAAATGGAATTTACATCAAAAATTACCAGGACTTTTTATTACAGTTTAAACTTTTTTTTCTTCACATTAAAACAAAAAGACTGTTTCCAAGTTAAAAGTCTATGAAGAAAGAGTTCTATTATTATCTGTAACAAAAACATTTTTCTTTCAGAATCTTTTATTGAATGTGCACTGGATAAACTATAATATGGAACTAATGAAGGGAAGTAAAAATAATATTTTATGTTAGAGGACCTTGAAATCAAAGGAGATTTTAAATTAGTAATACTAGTCACTTCTTGGTAAAAGTATCGATAGTTTGAAGATCTTATAAAAAGATATTTTTGCCCAAGATGCCAGAATATTTAGTGGAAATATCATCACATTTTGAAACCAACAAAGAAAATGACCTATGAAAGTAACCAAGCCAAAAAAAAAATTGATGTTGAAGTAGCTTTCTCATGGTTCACACCCATGAAATAGCTTTGCCATGATTTTATATTGGCAAGCCTTTCATCAAGATCATAATGAGGTAAGGGGATAGACATCAAGAACTACACCAGCCTTATTAGCCTTTTTGATTCTTTTAAATAGTCTACCTTCAGAAATTAATAGAGAAGTTACAAATTTTCAGTTTGGTATTGTTAGTAAATTTAGTTAGGGAAATGACTTTAAAGTTTTTTTTTTAAATATGTACATGTTGCTGTGTTTCAGAGAACAAAATTGGAAAATGGTACAATGCTTTAGTTGTCTAATTCTGGTGATGATTCTATGAGATAGGCATATATATATATATATATATATATATGTACATATATAATCATAGTACATATATATACTGTACTTCACAGTTGCAAAAACTGTAGCTTAGAAAAGTTAAGTAACATATGACGTGCCTGAGATTGCACAACTGTTTAGATTGAAGTGGGGAATGGGCAGGGCAACCTGTCTGAGCCAATCCTCAGCAGCAGGTCTACTCTGGCTGCAGGAGCCTGGCTTTTGAAGTAGTTGTTCTGGGCATGTGTGTTTGTATGTAGAAGGTGCTGCTTGGTACAAGAAGAAATAAACACATGTTGGTCCAAGATCATGGAAATAGTAGAATGCTCATGGCAAAGTTGTTGAGTATAATTTTGTCATCTAGGGAAAGGCAGGCTTGGCTATCTCTGAAAAGACAGTGTCTTTACTCTATGGTTAGGACTAGGTCTTTGGTAGTTAAAAACAGATTAGTGTTGGCCAATAGACATTCTGTACAAATGTAAGCAATCACTTGTATTCAGCTTTAATCCATAAAATCATGTGTCCTTGAAGTTTGTTTGTATGTATTAATGCTTATTTAAGTGTGTTAAAGGGTGATACGCTTTGCTGAAAAAGTTAACTCCCATTTTGTTCTTTCAAAATAGTTAAAATTAGCATTTCAGTTTTATCTTGTTTGAAAAACCTCTCACATGGAATGCTATACAAAATAAACAGAAAACATTGAGTAATAAAGGCTTCAACAGATGGTAATTGAGAAATATAAGGTATTTTAAAGATGCTTCAAAACTTATTTTATAGCTAAAAGAAATATAAGAAAAGAGAAAAAGAGAGGTATATAGAAAGCAAAGCAGAGAGTACAAGCTTTTTTTTTTTTCTTTCTGCCTTATGATACCTTTTAAACAACAATTTCATTACTCTTTGTGACTTGGATGAGTGTGTTTAATTTTTCCAATGTAAAACTTAAACCATATTCAATATTCAGTAACTTTTCTCCAAAAAATTAAATATAGTTTACCTCCTAATTTTTTTTTTTTGCGGTACCGGGGATTGAAGGCAGGGGCGTTCTACCTCCGCGCTACGCCCC